>QEYC01000135.1:0-100316 GCA_009935795.1 Pholiota adiposa | reverse complement strand
CGTTATTGTGTCGTCTCCTCTTCGCCAGGTGGAAGGATATGAAGGTGTGTTGCTGTGCATCTCCTATCGCATTCAACACCTCTGACCACAAATATTGTTTCTCCTCCTTTCTTCCTCTTCCAGATGCGCATCATCATTGGTGTAGCTATCGTCGTCATCCTCGTCATCATCATCGTCTCAATCGTCCGGGCAACAAAAAACTAAATATCATTATGTTTCCCATACCAATCCGTCTACGTTTGACCCCCGCCCTTCGTGACGATGATGTTGACGTCGCCGGACGCCATTTGCACCCCCCGCCTGCCCATCGCACCACATGTGCCGCCGTTTCTGTCTCGCTGTTGTTGTCTTGTTGTATCTATGCGTCTCTCTGTTAATTCCACCTTTTTCCGGATTCCTCTTCGACCACATTTTTCTTTTTGTGTGGCCGTTTTCCGCCCAGTGGTTTTGGTTACTTGCTCGCGCAGGATGGACGTCCTGTTGGATAATGCGTGTGCTGGGAGCTCAGCGCGCAGGCTCTGCAGCATGCCCTACAGACAAAGATAGAGACATTCATGAACCCACTGGACGATTTTAGTTATTTTGAGTACTTGTATTTTTTCGTGCTTGTGCCCACGATGGAGTGCTTTCAATCTTCTGGAATAAACAGGATTCGATTTAGCTTTTATTCCTGGCCTTGAGCACTGTCAGTGAAGCTGTCTTTGGCTGATTTTCAGATGTCTAGGTGTTTACCAAGTGCACTCGGACTTGGGAGGGCCCCCGGCGATATGTACCCGCATAGTTTGTTGATTGTGAGTTTAAGGTAAGTGCGCCAGCGGATGGTATGGTATGTGCAGGCACCGAAGCCACTTCGCTGCAAGGAAAGGATGTCGTTGTATTGCGATTGGCTTCTGACGTTAAGAGTTGGTTGGACGCAACTATACAGCATAAATTTTAATGCGGTATACATACTTTAATCAGGCTGCGGCTCTCGGTATTGCAATGATACAGAGATGGAGATAATACTCATACACTGCCTTTGATGAATGGCTTCCAACCCATCCCAGTTGCCGCATCATTGTTCTGTTGGTGGATACGCAAATGCATAGAGGCATTGGCGGCCTCCATGCATTTAAATGCCTTATAGAAATGGAAAGTCGGTAGATCTAAAAAGCAAGACGTGTTTTACTCATCGTAGGACATATAATCACAGGCCGGAGTATACTCCGTTCTCTGCTGCGCAATGTAAAGATGACTCCAGGAACGCGATAGGGTTCAAACGTTCAAGTGGAAACTGCGCTCCTTGAGCTTCGGACACATCCATTTAAGCTCGGATGAGTCTCGAAGTGCAGAACAAAGAGGGCGATGTTTCACCTTGGATTTTGATAGAAAGCATCAACAAAGGCCGCCAAGGAGTGGACCGACCTTTTGTTGCGCTCAACAAAGACGCGTCACTTACATAATCTGATAGTCTGGGTGTTAATTAGAAATTACCAAATGTGGGAATACAGTCACGTGGTCTGGGCCTTCTATTATTGTCAATGTTGCGCGTTTTCGTTTGGTTTTCGTGCCACTTCTTTCTTTCCTTTTACTATTCTAGAGATCTGCTAAACTCTCAGTACCCCTTCCAGCTGTTCAATTTTATCTGATATCAATCTTTTAATTCGATATCCAACATACAACCACCCCTTTGACCATGCCACGGAGGAGCGCGAAACAAGTAGTGAAGAGAGGTGCGGCTGGTGCCACTCAAAACACAGGGGAGCCATCGACGAGGAGACAAGGAGTGAAGAGGAAGACACGTCAAGATCGTGATGGAGAGGAAGATTCCAGAGCTTTCAAACGCGCTCGCATTCACGAAATCGACGAAAGGTCAAGGTCGTTTGGGACCTTGGCTGCATTGAATGACGACGCTTTCCGCGAGGTAGGCGTATTCATCCCTAAGCTATGCTATATTTCTTAACTTTGTTCAACAGATATGCACTTGGCTGAAGCCATTTGATCTTCTGCATCTTGCGCGGACGTCGAAGGGGCTGCGCACCCTTCTGATGAGGCGCGCGTCGAGATTAGAGTGGGAAGCGGCGTGCCGCAATGTCCCCAGGCTGCCTGAGCTGCCTGATGATATAAGTGGGGCACAATATACCCTCCTTATGCTTTCGAGGAAGTGTTCTGTAAGCATGTTTTCTTGCTTCTTGAGGTTCGAAGGCTGATTACACCTTATGTTGGATTATGTGCACCGGCAGATCTGCAATAAAGACTCTGACTATGACGCGATGTATGCGCGACTGCATGTTTGCGATTCATGTCTGAGGAATTCAGGGTTCGTATCTATCCTTCTATATTTCCGAACTTATGCAAGTATTGACGGCAATGCGGAATGGTTTACTTAGTCGCTTCACGCGAGTCGAGAAATCCGTTACTGAGGCGTGTAGGAATTCCACCCTTTTTCCTGAGTATCTGGCGCGCTGGATTCCTCACGTAAGGGTCTCTCGCGGACAGCACCTATGGATAAGTGCGCCTATCGATATACATTGTGCGCTTAGTTGTTCTTGCTGACTTGCTTTTTCTTGAAGTAAGCGACGAGGACGAATTCTGGGTGGACCAGAAGGTGGTTGATCGATGGGCAGTGGAATACGCTGCGCTTGAAGATATGGATGCGCAGTGCGAGTGGATGATGGAGAAGGTGCACAGATGCTATAAGATATTTGAGGTAGGCCGAGTCTTCATATCACTCTCGCGTCGGGATATCTGGACTGATGATGTGTAGCATTCTTTTCACTGCTATATCTATACGTGTGTCAACACCGAACCCGTTGTCCGTGCTAATTTTTCGGATGAATTCCTCAAGCGCAAAGATAGGTGAGTTTCCTCTTATGTTGCCTACCCCTCGTAGAATCTTGTACTGACTTTGGGTACTTTTCAATCTAGGATCATGGGGGTTGTTGAAGATATCGATCCTACAAAGGAGATATTCAAGGTGCCTGCTAAAAATGACACTCTGCTTCTGCGGCTCTATGATATGATATTCGATTTTAAACACCCGACTGACGAGCGTGGTAGGTGCTCCATCCCTATCTGCATGACGGTGTTTGAGTTTCTGAGCAGTGACTAATTACATATGTTTCATTTCTTTCAGTCGTCCTCAACGCCCTGCTCACCGATAGGTTGCGCCGCCATAGAAAAGAGCGCCAGAAGGACGAATTGTTCCAATTCTTCCTCTTGCGCGCCCGGTGGGCACTGTCGACTAGATACCATAAGAGTATCGCCATGCTTCCCCCTCGTGTCCCATATCCATCCCTCGAAGCCTTCCTTTACTTCGTGGAGGACAGAGGTCTGGTAGACCCTGGGCAGATTGGTAGGTATGCCCTGCACATGCCCTTCCAGAAGATCATCGCTCAGTGGCGCATGGACGCCGAGAAGAAGCTGATGGAGGCGATCTACAGGGCATATCATAATCCAATGGTGAGGTTCCAGGGAGGAGCAGTGGTGATGGGGCTGGCGACGACGTTCTTCGTGTGTGGTTCGTCACCGTGCACCTTGCATGAGTTTGGCGTGCCGATGAGGTCGCATGAGGTGCTGATGCACCCGTCCACAGAATGCCCGGATGGGACGGGGGTTGCGGGCTGTGTCGAGATGTCGAGGCATGCATTCGAGGTGGTGCAGAAGCTTGTCGAGATGTGTGGGCTTGATCCGAAGGTGACGACTGCGGCCGAGATGGACGAGCTGGATCGTGTTTTTCAGTGCGGCATTTGTGCAGGGAGGCGCGCGGGACTGAGGCGCGCGGGACTGAGGCACGGGAAGATGACGTGGGATGAAGTGGTGAGTCGCTCTTTCGCGGTCGATTTTTCTTTCTTTTCAGGAACAGGAGATGCTGACGTTGGTTTGTTCATGCTAGCCTGCACATCTGTTGAAGCATAAAAGCCAAGATCCTCTGCGCCATATTAGAGTCCTCGAAGACGTATAGTGGTTCCGGAGCTTCAATTGAGAGAGGGAGCTGGTATCGTATCCTTCTCTTGGTGTCGAGCAGGTGTTTCGTTCGGGGCACAGTTCTGTAGAGCGGATTCGTTTATTTATTTGGTGAATTTTATATCATTTGATGTATTTGATCAAAGTTTGTGCAGATTTCGTTTGAGGTGTGAGTTTGCAATCTGGCATCAAGATACGCAAGTTGGGAGGTATCTTGTATTAGAAATAGTCGCGCGGTTTGGGCTGACAGCGGAAAGAGAGCAGTTAAGCAGACCAAAGAAGAATGGTGCGAGCAGCGAGCAGGATTTAGACCGAGTGTGAAGCTGATAAATCAGAGCCCAGTATAATGATAGCACGACAGGATATAAGCTTGTCGAATCGTTCTGGATCGGCAGGAGAGTCATCTATGAATCAAAACCGAAACTTGTAACTGAAAGGAACCGAGACCAAACATCTCTGAGAGTATGAACCCGCAGCAGCCAAAATGACGACGCTTCAAATCTTAACCTGGCGTGTTCGCAGTGCAGCCTATCGATTTGGTGTTTAGACGTTTAGAGGTCAGAGGACGCCCTGAATATCGGAATATCACTGTCCAGTTTGGGAGAGTATGCACGTATGGACCGTCGAAGCTTGGAGACCGTTGTCGAGGCTGGGGCCAGAAATGTCTGAAAAAGTCGAGATAGTTCGGCACTCGCAGTATATCAAAATTCTAGCAATGTGTTGTGCCTGCGACTGGAGGAAAGCTTTGTTTTTTCGCATTCATGATGATGTTGTTGGTCTTGTCCAAGATGTACACGATGATGGCAGGCCATTTGTTTGGTGCGCCAAACAGCGCGCTCGTTGTGGACGGCTGCCACAACCCCTCTCCTTCAAACGTCCATGGAAGACCCGAATCCCCTGCCTCCAGGCGCGCCTCCTACCTGTAAGTCCACATCTACTCCTTTATAACTGGAATTGACGCTATATAGTTACTTTCGAGGGGCCCTGGTTCACGACGCAACTCAGCATATCCGCAACCATTGGCGTCACTTCATTCCTGCTTTTCTCCTACTGTCGCACAAGATGGCCTCTCCTTTTTGCACCTCGTACCAAGCTAAAAGGTGTGTATGTTCTAATGTCTCTTACTTCGTACTCATTGCTGGTTAGGCTTCTCACCACATGAGGCTCATGCTCACCAGGCGTTCTTTGGGTGGATTATGCCCACTATCCGCACATCCGAGTTTACTGTCCTCCAGATTGTCGGTCTTGACGCTGCAGTGGTATGTCTTTATCTTTCGTCCAGATTCACGCTTATCGACCTCTGTCAGCTATTGAATTTCTTCAAAATGTGTTTTTACCTCTTCTCCGTATGCTCAGTGTTTGCTGTCGGTATCCTCATGCCTCTGAATTGGAAGGTGCGTCGTCTCGTACTTCTATATCCATGCGCTGACGCCATTGATGCAGCACAACAAAGACCTAGAGGACGATGACGACGACGACTGGCCCGGGGACGGCGACAACAATTCCACTCTCCTATTCGGTTTCCGCACCCTGCTGCGCCGCGACATCCCCGACCCAACGACGAACCAGACAGTCCCGCCTGACTGGCTCGATCTCATTTCGGACGCCAATACCTACCTTTCCGCGCACCTCATCTTCACCTACCTCTTCACGATCCTCGCGCTCTACTTTATATACAAGAACTACAAGCGCTTCATCCGCTCGCGCCAGCTCTTCTCGCTTGAGCTCGTGCACTCTATCCCCGCGCGCACGGTGCTTGTCACCAACCTCCCGCCGCATCTTCAAGGCGAACGCACGTTGGCAGAGTACTTTGAGAATATGGGCATGGCGGTGGAGAGTGTGACGGTCTGCCGCGAGGTCGGGGCGCTCAAGACCCTGCTTGATCGCCGTACGACGGCTTTACTTGCGTTGGAGCAGGCGTGGGTCTCGTACGTGGGCAACCCGAGTACTGTGGAGGAGTATGACCCCGAGGGCCAGGGCATGCCCCTCGTGGATGCTGACCAGGATGTTGAGGCTAATGCGGGTGGGCGCACGACGACCGCTAAGTTGGTTGTGCCTCATAGGCAGCGACCGACGATCCGGCCTGGGTGGTTCAAGCCTAAGGTGGATGCGCTGGAGTATCTTGAGGACCAGTTCAAAAGGCGGACGAGCTCGTCAAGAAGAAGCGGCGCTTTGGCAAGTTTAGGTCCACCGGGGCAGCGTTTGTGACGTTTGAGAAGATGTCTAGTGCTGTGCGTATTCTCCATCCTCCCCTTTCCCTGGGATACTAAGCCTAACTATAATGTGGTAATAGCAAATTGCGGTGCAAGTCGCGCACGCGCCGAACCCGTCCCAGATAACCACCTACCCCGCCCCAGAGCCGCGCGATATCGTGTGGGCAAACATGGCGCCGTCCACAGGCAAATATCCGGACGCGCGATGTCCTCGTTCTGCTGACGATGGGCCTCCTTCTCTTCTTTTGGTTTTTCCCGATTACGGCCCTCGCGAGTTTGTTGAGCTATAAGGAGATCAAGAAGGCCATGCCGTGGTTGGGGCGCTTGATTGATTCGAATGACCAGGTGCGTTGTGTGGTTTTTTTGATTTGTAGTGTGTTGGAGTGGGGCTGATTGAGATGGGTATGTTGGTTTTTGTAGGTCAGGGCGATCGTGCAGAATTCTCTGCCTTCGGTGGCGATGATTATGCTGAATGCAATTTTGCCGTTCATATTGGAGGGTATGTTCATCTCGTCCTATGGGTTGACGTGTTGTTGACATTTGCGATGGAATATAGGTTTGACATATGTCCAGGGCTACCGAGCAAGGAGTTGGGTCGAGTATTCGCTACTGAAGAAGTCAGCCTTTTTCTTCTTACATCTAATCTCCCTTGCTAACCTATTCGACATAGATACTTCCTATTCCTGCTCATTAACGTTGTCTTCATCTTCCTGCTTGCGACAACGTACTGGCAACTCGTGCGCGATCTTGCGAATTCGCCAGCAAAGGTCCCCGAGAAGCTCGCTCAGTCCCTCCAGGCGGGTAGGGCAAGGCATTTCTTCTTGTCCTATGTTATTTTGCAAGGTATGTCTTCTGCCGTGTGGGTGCTATGCATGGGACATTGTGCTGATTTGTTGATTGGGGTTTAGGATTGGGTATCATGCCCTTGCAGCTGTTGAATTTGGGTGTGATTATCCCGAGGGTGTTCTATCGCATGTTTTATACGAGGACGCCGAGAGGTATGTTGCTTTCAGCTATATTTGTTGCGCGTGAAAAGTTGATTTGGTGTGGACGTTAGATTTTGCTGAATTGAACGCCCCCCCGATGATCAATTATGGTGTGGTATACCCGCAGGCAATCCTTATATTTGTGATCACGATACTGTACAGCATCGTGCAGCCACTTATCGTGATCTTCGGCGCGATTTACTTTGGAGCTGGGTATATGGTTTACAAGTATAAGCTTTTGTTTGGTGAGTAATCTTTTCTTGAACATGTCTGCGTTGCGGTTCTAATTTATATCATTCTCAGTGTTCTACAAACCTTACGAGTCCCAAGGCCAAGCCTGGCCCATCACCTTCATCCGCCTCATCTGGGGCGTAATAATATTCCTGCTCTTCATGATCGGCATCTTCACCCTGCGCCACTCCTACGTCCTCTCCTCGCTCCTCGTGCCCCTCCTCGCAGGCACCGTTGCATGGTCGTGGTATGTCGACAAGAACCTTCGCCCGCTCAGCAAGTACGTGAGTTTGAGCTCGGTGTTTGAGGTCCAGCGCGGGGAGGAGACGGCCGAGGTGGTAAGGCTGCGTGCGGGCCATCCGGTGACGTGGTCCCAGAGTAATTTGAATCGGAGGCGGTATGCGCAGAATGATGACACGCTGTATGTGGCGCCTGAGGATGAGCGGACAGATTATGTGCGTGTTTTTTTGGTATTCGGTGTTAGCGTTAGAGGTTATTGACGCTCTTGGTTTCTGTGGTCGTATAGTCTCAACCTCCGATGGCGAATTGGTATAGCGGCGTTTTGAAGTGCGTGTTTGTTTTCTTCTGGTGTATGGATATTGACGCTGATGTATATTTACTAGTACTGGGAAGCGGAGATATGGACACCCTGCGCTGAATGGTGTTTTACCCGAACCCTGGCTCCCTCTGAAGAAGGGCCAGACGCTCGTGAATAATGATAATGGAAGTCATCGCCCCACCCGAGAGCATGGAGACCAAGCTGTAGTGCTCACTCTCCGCAAGCGATACAGCGTCAACCGTCCGAGGGGTTCTGGAGTGCGGCGGACATCCCAGGATAGCAATGCTGGCCCTTCGACGCTTGCACAGCTCGATTCGAGTACAGCGCCGGCGACTGTCCCAGACCCGACGGCAGTCATTGACCCGTGGCAGGATGCAAACAGCCACCATCGGCGGACGCAGCGCAGTAACGGCGAACACCGGACGCTGAGCCACCGACTGAGCTACGACCATGCGTCGGGGGTGATCATGCTGCCGGATGAGGAGGATTGGCTCGAGGAGGATACAGAGAGCGATGCGGACTACGGGACGACGGAGAATGGGCTCGACCAGAGTGTGACGGAGTCGATGTTGGATGGGGATGGGGCCCATGCGCTCCCGGAGGTTGCGGCGCAGGGTGCGGGCGGCGCTGCAGGGAGTCCGGCTGCGCCTGCAGGAGGTGGGGGTCCGCTTTCGCGGCTGTCGAGGTATGGGACGTATTTCCACCATCCGGAGAAGAGACGGCAGACTTTGCCAGGGGCGTTCCCTGGGCGTTAGGATACATACTGGATTTATATATGGGATAATCTTTCTCTGAGCTTTGTTTTTGATTCTTTTCTGCGGTACTTAGTCTATGTTTTTTTTTTTGACCAGTTTTTGTTCCTACTTGCTTCGTTTCGTCGTTAAGTTTGTTTTTTGCGATTCCACTTCATGCATTTGTTTATACCTCACGTAGTTCTTATATAAGGTTTAAGTCGACAGACGAGTGTGAATCCCAAAATTCGATTTTCAGTGCCACTAAGTATGCTGCATGGACGAGTTAACATATTCGAGGAGCTCTGGGAGGGCGCCGGGCGGGGAGAACATTCAGAGAAGCTGTCACGTGTACACAGAAGGCACCCGGCACCGTTAATTTTCCAGATTTCAACGTTGAATTTCAAAACTCGAGCGTCCTTTCCAAATCCTATTGATACTTTTGACGTGTATTCCATGAAACACTGCTTCTCTTGACCTTCCCGCTTGTTACATCTCATTGGAAACACGCCTAAGGCAACATCCACCATAGTCCTCCGAGTGTACTCGTCGAAGGCTGTTGCCGACTCTTGCCTCTCTTCATGGCCGTTTAATGCAAGTTTAATGCTTCGGACACGCAAGGCGGCGGTTGGCGCTGCTACTTGTACAACGTGCGTTGTACAAGTCAGCCATATGAAGTCAGCCATATGTTGTCAGCCGCTACTACATATATTTTGGCTGGTATTCTATCTCTGTACGACTCTTTCCCGACTTACTGTCACTTACAACCATTTCAACACCTACTATGCATCACAACTTTGGATTCATCCTCGCTGTAGTTCTCGTATACGTGTGCGGCACCATCGCTGGAGATATTTCGGCTCCGAAAACACGCCCACATCCTGGATTCTTCAAACTTGCTATCGGGCGTCGAGTGAATGATGACACTGCCCTGTTCGACCATACTCAAACTGTCAGGATTTCTTCATGCATGATAAAGCGCGTCATCGACTCACAACTTTCCCACAGAAATTGGAGGCGCAGGATCTCCGCTCTAGCTACGAAGCGACGTCTCCCAGTATGGTCGCGAGAGCTGACGACATGCCTTCGACAGCGGCGGCAGCGGGGTCCATTACCTCTGGAACAGCAAGGTTGAATTTGCACCAACAGACAGTTCCTGAGGCAGGAGGAGGGAATTTAACTTTCGATTACAGCCTTATCCAATTTGGAACACCACCGCAGGAGTTGATGCTGGATGTCAACACTGCCAGTGTGGACACTTGGGCTGTTACAGACTGCAACACCTGTTTGGACAAAACAAGCCTTTTCAACAAGACAGCCAGCACTTCATATGCCGATAAGGACGTCCATTACACCATCAACTTAGTATGTTGCTCACTTACCCTTAGTTGCTTGCTGATGCCCCTTTACCGAAGACGACTGAAAATTTGAATGCAACACTTTCCGAAGATGTTGTTGCTGTGCAAGGTCTATCCGTTCGAAAGCAGGAATTTGGGGTCGTCTCAGGGCCACGCGCAGGTTCCACTACTGCCATCAGTGGGGTGTTGGGTATCGGTTTTGGTTCCTATTCTACCACGGGGAGGCGAACCGTGACGTTCGTGCAGAACCTGATCGATGAAAAGAGACTAGCGCAACCGATAGTTTCTATACATCTTGCACGACCGGGACGGAAGATACTCTCAGAGGTATTTATATCCTTTATTTTTAAATCCTTTTAGATGCGTTATTCATTTCATTTCTTTTAGGCTTGTTTTGGGTGTGTTGACGATGAAAAAAGAACTGGCTCCGCTCGTTGGGTACCTCTCGTCCGCAACGTCTGTATTCACCATCTATTTTACATACGCCGAAGGCAATTCGAACTTACCGCTTGTTAACAGCCCACCCGCTTTGACGTCCCATTAACCGGTCTATCCATTAACAACAATACAACAGGACACTTAGCAAATGTTAGCGCTGTAAGTTTGCGTGCTTCTGATCCATTAACATGTTAGATGCTCACCCTGAGATGTTCCAGGTCATTTCCACTATGACCAGGTCAATAATTCTGCCGCAAAACCTGACGAAGCATTTCTATGATATGGTTCGTACTATGGGTGGTGACCACGTTGACCCGCCTTTAAATTTACTATACGTCTCATCACAGATTCCTGGAGCGAAACTAGCCACTGAATATGGAATAGGTAACAAGTTTTTGATTTTTGGCACATTAAATTTTGACACGATCTATTTATCATATGCAGGATATTACGAGTATCCCTGTAACAGCTCGCTTTCGATTTCGATTACACTCGGAGTGTCAAAATTTCTGATGAACGCGACGGACTTCAATCTGGGTTGGTGTCTGTCTGATATACATTTGATGCCAAACTCACATACTACTTTTAAAAATAGGGCCAACTTCTTCTACATCGTGCGTCTGCGATGTGAATTCTCAGAATGGCCTAACTGATCTGTGAAGCCAAAGTTATTGTTTAGGAGGAGGTACGTGTGTACAGATCCACCCAATTATGCTGTCATTGGTGAGGAATTATATCCTTATCCTTCATGATTATTTCTGAATGACACTTCCTTAGGCAACCCATTTCTCAGATCATGTTTGTCGTCTTAATATAGTGTCGTCGCTGGATCAGTACTAATGCATTGCAATTTTTTATCAGGGTATTCGACTTTTTAATTATCAAAACGCAAGTATAGGATTCTCTCCAAGTATCAACAATAAGTAGAATTCATGCGTGTAAATTTTCCAAGAAGAGAACACACTTATGTACATTGTTTCTTTCGATTTGACCGCTTTGAGAGGTTAGGCCTGTAGGTGTGGTAAGCTGTTTCGTTGGGATAACTCAGACAACGGAATCACATGGGACTTGTCAGTACTAGAACTTCAACTTGTCTCTAGTTGTTTTTGACTTGATCACTGACTCTATGGACAGCGTCGACGACAGCCAGCAACCTGCAGTCCGGCGCAAATGCGATGGATGAAGATGCCGCCATCAAGGTTCTCGGCAGCGTAGATTGGGACGTCCACGTACGCCGGGCCGTCTCGTCCTGGTGGCCTTGCTCACCCATCCCATTGCTCTGCAGCGAGCCATCGAGCTCATCTCTGGCGACGGTACAACGTCCTCGGCGGCGGAGACGGCGGAGATCCAAGTCTATGCGTCGTTTCCTGACACCGTCGCTCTCGAATCCGACCTCAATCTTGATCCTTCCAATTGGCATTGGGTCCATTGTCTCACCCTCCCGCTCGACATGCTCAACGCGCTCTAGTTCTCTCAAAAGCTGTATAAATGGATCCGCTACGCTATTTGAGTCGTTGTTGGAGCGGAAGGTGAGTTGTCGTTCACTCGCGATTCCAAGTCGCCCAGCAGCGTGGGTTATGATTGTACTACCATATCTGCAACGAGGAGAGGCGGAGGATGTTCCCGATCGATCCGAATGGAGGACGCACACATAGGACTACTTCCAGTGATGTCTCTACGAGGATGGATATCTTCTGCGATGAAGTGAAGCAGCGGGATGGGATTATGTCTGTGCGTTGTCGGGCATAGATCCTGTGATATGCAGTGCCGCGCATCTTCTGGGCCATGCCAACGGTGATTCGGTATTGCTACAAGTTGTACTTTCAACTTTTCTGTTCTTACTCACTACCTTGCCAATACGTTGCGACTTATTGTCAGCGGCGCAGTCGCGACCCCGCCGGCGGCGACATAATACGAGATATAGACGATGTCCGGAATGGCCTTTTCGTTGACTCCTACATCCACGCAACAATGGGAAGAGATGTTGCTTTCTTAATGGTTTGCATGGCGTATACCTATTCAGAGTCTGATGGCGCTGACCTCGTTGGATGGTCAGACTCCCAACTTTGCGATGAACACAGACGACATTGACCCCGCCGCAGACCCAGCAGAGCGAAGGGGCACTGCACATCTTTTCGAGCCTGACAAACCATATTATCTCGGCGGCCTGGACCCCCCTCCTCATTCACTCCGGATGGCCAGCAGTCCGCCGAGTCAGTGGCCGCCTGACATCCTATTCGACGCGGTCTATGCTGGTGCCGTACTCCACCACTTTGGAACGCAGCAGGTGAAAGACGAGATCTCCGGGACTTGGAACGAGACCTTCTACGACTCGAGACGTGTGCAGGACAAAGTGAATGTCGAGATGGAGCAATCTGCTGCTGAGTAGCTTGTATGTGTCGCTTTGCGGCTGAGTGGTGAGGGGTGCAGTGGGAATGAATAATTTAGCAGTTGGCTGCGGCTTTGAAGGTCAGTTCATTGTAATTTGTATTGTAGTCGTAATACTTTGTAATGTTGAAGGTACTAGGGGTGATGGGATTGGGGCGTTTGGAAGAAATGCCACTACAGCGCAGAGGGCATCTTTTGTTGTGGAATAGATCAAGATGCTCTAGTTTGCGTATGTCGGGACGAGCTAAGGGACGCCGGCATCACGTGGATGCCGAAGGAAGCATAATTGAACTGACGTGCATTGCATTAGACTTGATCTTCAACTCTATGGACGGCCTCGACGACTCGCAGCGACACGCAGTCCGCCAGCTCCAGGAACTCACAAACGCAACAGACGAAGACGCCGCCATCAACGTCCTCGCCAGCGTAGACTGGGATGTACACGTAGGTGGCCCTCCTCCTATCCTTCCTCATTACTCACCATACATTGCTGTGCAGCGAGCGGCGGAGCTGATCTTTGGACATGGGGCCCCGGAGAGGACGGAGAGGACGGAGAGGGAAGAGTACCCGCCGCTGCCCTCGTCCTCGACGAACGAGGCCTCGCGAATGCTCCCCTTTGAGGTCGACGACTCGCTGCAAGGCAGCGGCCCGCGCCACCGGGTAAGTCCCCTCCCCTCCTCGCCCCCGCCTCGTGTCCCTTTGTCCTTTCCAACCCGATGTAGTCCTTTGTGCTCAATGTATTGATGATGACGATGACAGCCCCCACCGCAAAACCAAAATGCAATAGCGCCCACCGCAAGCGCCCTCGCCGCCCTCTTCACCCGCCCGCTCTTCGCCCTACTCGCCGTCCCCCTGCATGTTCTCTCTGGGATTGTGAGGTTCATCTTTGGGTTCCTCCGCATGCCCGTCCCGCAGTTGAGGTTTGCTGGCCTTTCGTTCCTGCCGCGCGGTGCGCTGGGTTTGGCTGGGGGTGCGAGTGGGAGTGGCACCGGGGTGGGGGGTCCGGAGCGCTGGGTGAGGGAGCTGGAGGAGGAGACGGGGGCGGTGTGTGTGGGGAGGGCGCAGGTCCCGCTTGGGGTGACGTCGTCGGTTGCGGCGGGGTCGTCGTCGTTGACGGCGAGGGCTGGAGGGGCGGGGACGGGCGGCTTGAGGTTGGAGGAGGGCCGCAAGTATTTGCCGGATTTTGCGATGTGCTCGTATGAGGAGATGTTGAGGACTTGTCAACGCGAGGCGAAGATTGGGTGTGTGGTCCTGGTTAGTGCGGAGCATGATGATGTTGCTGAGTTCAAGCGGTGGGTTTTTGGATTATTTTATTTTATTCTATTCTACGGCTTATGTTGACGATGGTTTTTAGATCTACGCTTACGGACCCGGCGTTTGTGAAGATACTACATGAGAATGAGATTATTGTGTGGGGCGGGGACGTGCGCGACCAGGACGCGTGGTCAGGTAAGCAATGCAAGCAGGCTATCATAGACGTGCGGGCGCTAATCAGTCCTCCATCCAGCCTCGGAAAAACTGCAAGCGACGACATACCCCTTCGTCGCCTTCGTCGCCCTTCAACCACGGCGCAGCCCCTCCACGCCTTCCTCATCCTCCGCCTCCAGCGCCTCCAGTGCCCCGCCAACCCTCACCGTGCTCTCGCGCCACCAGGGCCCGTGCCTCCCCGCGTCGAGCGCCCCCACCTCCGCCTCCACGCTTACAACGCATCTAGCGCAACGCCTCCTCCCGCGCGTCACACCGTACCTCGGACGATTGGCATCCACCCAGAGGGCGAGGGCGATGGAGCGCGAGTTGAGGGAGGAGCAGGATCGGGCGTTCGAGGCGGCCAAGGAGAGGGATCGCGAGAGGATTGAGAAGAAGATGAGGGAGGAGAGGGAGGGGAGGGAGAGGGAGGTGCGCGAGGCTAGGGAGAGGGAGAGGCTTAGGGAGGAGGGGGAGCGGAAGGAGGAGGAGAGGAGGAGGAGGGGGGTGGAGAGGATGGGATGGAGGAGGTGGACGAGGAGGGTTGTGGTGGGCAAGGATCATTCGGGTGGGGTGCAGGGCAAGGGCGCGCTGAGGGTGGCGATTCGGTTGCCGAGTGGGGTCAGGGTGGTGCATGGCTTCAAGCCCGACGCGTCGCTTACGGCGCTCTATGCGCTCGTGGACGCCCTGCTTGTGCCCGCTGAGATGGCCCCCGAGGAGGACCCGAGCTACCCGCCGGGGGATGCATCGATGACGAGCGCGAGTCAGGCGGTGGGCGAGGCGGTGCTCGAGGCGCATGTCGCTGCAGTCTCCTCGGATATTGGCTATGGTGGTGGCAGCAGTAAACCGGACGTGGACGCGTACTGGGGCTTCAAGATCGCCTCGGCGTACCCGCGCGTCGAGATCCCGTGGAAGGCGGGCGGGCGCCTCGCGGATGTGGAGGTGCTCCGGGGAGGAGGGCAGGTGGTTGTTGAGATGATTAACGGCGGTTTGGGTGGGAAAGGCGGTCCAGGGGCAAATGGGATGGCGAATGGGAGCGGGAGTGGGAGTGTTGGTAATGGGCAGGGGAATGGGAATGGGAATGGGGTGGAGGAGGAGGAGGAGGATGATGGGTATCATACGGAGGAGAGCGAGTAGGGTGGTGTTGTAGATGCTTGATTTTTTTGCGCTGTTTTTGGGGGGTTGGGGAGTGATTTATCAATAATGCGAGGTGGGGTTGTAGAATACTATAGTGATGCTTGAACTACCAATACTTGAACTCTTAACTTGAATTTGAATGCTTCTTTGCACTTGGACTTTGAACTTGCAGCATATGCACACATTGGATTCAGACCGTCAATCAAATCAAATCAAGCTCGGGCACTCAACTCCAACACGATGAAAACAAGAGACCCGGTCATTGAATTTGGAGATGAATGATAAGTAAGTAAGGAAGAAGGTAAGAACAAGACGGGCGGGATGAGATGAGACGCGAGACGCGATGAATGAATGGGTGGAGTGGGTGGAGTGGGTATTGGTAGCTCTACGGGTCCTACGCTCCCGGCGCGTGCTGACAATGAGGGCTGGACTATCTTTGAGATACCAGGTGAATGGATGATGGTGGATGGACGAGGAGGCTGGGGAAGGGAGGAGAGGATTGGCGGAGAGGGAAGGGAGGAGGCGATATCTATTGGCTGAGGATGGTGCGCACGAAGGATTCGTAGTTGACGTTGCCGTCTCTGTTGGGAGGGGTGTTTGTTAGTGGGTTGGTTAGGTGGAGGTGGAGTGGAGGGATGGAGAAAGTGGAGAAGGGATGGGTGCAGGGTAGATGGGGTGGAGCGGATAAGAAGGAGGAAGAAAGAGAAGGAATGAAAGGAGAGGAGCGAAGGGGAGAGAGGCATGGAAGAAAGGGAAAAGCCACTCACGCGCCGATCTGGACGCCCTTGAGGAGCTCGTCGACCTCCTCGTCGCTCATCTTCTCGCCGAGCTGGGTGAGGACGTAGCGCAGCTCGCCGGCGCCGATGAAGCCGTTGCCTTCTTTGTCGAAGACTTGGAAGCCGCGGATGAATTCGTCTGTGGATGGGTGAGGGTTGGTATGGAGGAGGGATAGGTGATGAGAGAGGGCAAGTTAGTGATGAATGGTGGGACGAAGGGAGGACGACGTGCCAGGGGTGCCTGCGGGCTTGAAGCCGTCTGGACGGTTGAGGATCGCGAGGAAGGTCTTGTAGTCCACTATACTCCGTTAGCTAAACGAGGACACATACAAAGGCGCGTTCGTACCTTCTCTGGGGGCGGCGGCGACGATGTCTGCGACCTCGGCCTGGGTGGGGTTCTGCCCGAGCGCGCGCAGCAGGTCGCCCAGCGTGTCGCGAGGCACGGCGCCCGTGCCCCGTTTGTCGAAGAGTGCGAAGGCTTCTTTGTATTCTGTGAGGGCGTGGGGTGAGGTGAGCAGAGGGAGTCGCGTTGGTCAGTGATCAGGAAGATGATCGGGGAGTATCGTGCGTACCTGCGTTGTCGCTCTAAGATGCGCGGTCGCGTCAGTAAGGGATTTGGAGGGGAGGGGGAGGGGCTTACCATGGTTGTTGGAGTTGAACAACCCAATCAGAGCTTTCCTATCGTGGTCATACTCGTGTTTGGGTTTGTTGTGCGGGGGCTTTAGATCTGCTTCTACGCGTCGACGGTTACGCGTCGCTCCTTCACTAAACCAACGCAATCGAATCGACATGGTACGTCCCCCTCGTTACGATTAACGGTGCACCTGCCTACCTCACACACAACAGGATATTGACCCGCTTTCCGACACAGTCCCCCCGCGCTACAACGTAGAATCCGATGACGAGGAGGACGAGGTCCGCCCGCTCAGCGCCGCCGCACCCTCCGCTGCTCCAGTGACCTTCGAGGTCAGCGTTACGGGAAGCACGCTAGAGGGTAAGGGCTTGTTGGTGGCGACTGGGGATGTGGGCAGGCGTTGGGCGAGGGACGCGGAGCTTGGGGAGCAGATCGCGGCGGTGTGTGTGAATAAGGTCCAGGTGGGTGCTTTTGAGTTCGTGTTGGGTGCTGCGGGGCCGATGCTGACTTCGGACAGATTGGCCTGGTGTTCCAACCGACGTGGACGCAGAGTACGGTCATTATATCAGAGGCGCTCTCTAGGCTCCCACTTGCGGCCATGCATCCGTATGCGAAGACGATCTTGGATACGTTCAAACCGAAGAGGTGCGTCGAAATCCTGCACGCATATTATAATTCTTATACTTATACGACATGATGCTCAAAGTCTGGCCCTGCTCGACTCATACCCCGTACCCACCTACGCCACGGACGCGCCGATCCCGTTTTACGAGGCGCCCGTGAGATACCTCTCAACGGCGGAGGATCCAGCTTCTTTGGTGCGCATCGCTCCATTCATTATTGCCTTTGGTCCCACTGCGTCCTGTTTACTCAACCTAATTTATTCGTAAATTCGCCGGTATGCCTATAGACAAGCAGCGCCGCGCGCCCCTTCACCCCTCCGAACCTCGTCCAGAGCACGTCGGCGGCCTTCATCGCGCTCGCGAGCCTCCCCTCTCCCCCCTCTTCAACACCCTCAACACCCTCAACACCTGCACCCGCACCCGCCCCACCCCAAATACCAACAACCCTCCTCCTCCTCCCGGCTGCACACATCCCCCCAGCTGCACCCAAGGATGTCCTCCCCTCAAACATCAACCTCCTCAACCCCGGTGGAGAGGATGATGGTGGCCCGGCACCGGAGTTGGTGCACCTGGCATTGGGGTTGGCTTTTGGGGGGCTTGGGGAGAGTGGGGAGGGGGTGTTGGGTGCGAGTGGGAGTGGAAATGGGAGCAAGGGGAAGGTGGAGAAGGCGGGGAAGAGGAGGACTGAGGTTGGGGAGGGGGGGATGTATATTTGAGTTGGTTTTGCTGGGGGTAATGTTGGGGAGGTGGGGTGGTGTGGGTGGGTGGATGTGGGAGTGGCAAACTTGAAGGCTTAATTGAGTGATAAACTATTGAATTTGTATAAATAAAGTGAATGTTTATTGAAAAGCTTATCATTTACAGTACAGTAAGAAGTGCAGATACTTATTACTTCAGTAACTTAGACACACTCTAACCTTAAGTAAAGACTCTTTTTATTCCCAACCACAAAATGTCACTGGGATTGGTGTTTCTCATTGTTCCCGCAACATTCAGACAAAACTCATTAGGAATGAAAATTAGTATCTATAACATACATTACAACTATGGAGTTTCAGAAAGCACAATTGATTTTCTGATGACTTATGAATTTTTCTTTCATTTTTCCAATCATCAAATCAAGTCAGTGTAGGAGGCAAAGAAAAAAAATCTTTTCTTATACAAGGATTTATATGTTGCTCAGTAGTATCAGATTCCAGAATTTCATAGGTGGCAGATCAGTGTAGCAAGAGATACAACCTCTACAACATGGCCAAAATTATGGGAAATACACAAGAATTACATCCAACTCCCTCAAATCTGGAAACTTCAGAAGATCGGATCCATGGGGAAAGATCAAAGATTGTGGATTCGGAGATTCGGCAACTGGCTGCTGCTTCTCTGCGGCATGCCATGGCAGATGGCAGCAACACTCTGGTTGGGCATGTCTCTTATTCACCAACCACCACCACACATTCTCAACAAAACCAAAGAAGTGACTATCAATTTTTTTTGGCAGATATCAACAAGGATTGTGATGTCACAATCCCACTTATATTCTATGATATTGTTTTTGGCCGCCGCCGTCATGATGCCCAACCGTAGGTCTGTATTGAGTCAAAATGCGGGAATGCAAGTGAGCATCACAATGGGATGTATATGGGCAGGTGACACAGCAGCATGTAGGGTGATGGCAGTAGTGTTTGAAAGTCCGGTCTGGTCTGGTCTTTTGGCCTCGAGGGCTTGGACCAATTCCGAGACCAGTCCTAGGTGGTTGCAAGACTGCAAAAAACCGACGTGAACTGACACAGACCAGTCTACATCGGTCTTTGTTAGTTGCAAGACTGTCAAAAACCGGTTGCAACCGGTCACTGTTCAGACTGGTTGAGAACTGGTTAAGACTGGTCAAGACCTGGTCCAAAGACACATAGTATCAAACTATGTGTCGTGTTCCTTACATAGATAGTTGAAATAATATATATTATAGTATCTACACATGTCTGAATACAATAGAAGTAGCGAGATGGTGGAGGACGCGGGAGGCGGGTGGACAGATTGGCGAGAGGGGCACAGCCTTGTTAGACATGGTGACAGCCACAACATCTGACATATGCGCGTTCAGACACATTGTCGATACATGCGACCTTGACGCTGGGACGATGCTGCCGGTGTTGAGATGTGAGAATGGCTCCATTGTGACGTGGCACACTGTAGCTGGTTGGTTGGTCGAAGAGGCGTACAAAGGAATGCATTGTCTTTTGGCAGGCAGAGTGGAGAGGTGGGTGGGCGGATGGACAAGAACACACACGTGAAAGAGGGTGGACAGCAGCAGTGGCACATCCAGACACATCATCAATGCACATTCGACCCTCCCGCAGTGCGCCGCTGCATGGCATCATTGTCATTGTGATGTGGCAACAACATGGCATGCAGCAGGTGGTGAGTCCACTGCAGGGAGCATGTAGGGCGAGGGCAGCATGGATAAGGGTAGAGCAGGAGCAGGAGGTGTTGGTGATGGCACGATGTAGTGGTAGGGGAGATGAGTGCTGTTGGGGAGATAAACATAAGTGGGGTTTGAAGGGATGGTGCGGGCAACGTACCTTATGGATCCCCCTTATGGGCCTTCCCTATTACCCTACTGCCCTTCCTGCATTGATATTGCACATAGGCGAGCCCATATCCCAGTTGCAAGGCAGGTGAGGCAGGTGCGGCAGTGGTGGTGATGAATGTGCAAGCTATTAACCGTAAGTTTGCATACAGTTGATGGCTGTTCCGGCAAATGCCGAGGGTGGCGCAAAGCGGCATTTTCATATTTCTTGTAAATAAGAATGACAATTATAATGATAAGTTAGTATCTACTAGTCATTAGATAGAAAATAATTCACCTCCTTGAGAGGGTGAGAAGACCAGTTCAGACTGGTTCAGACCAGTCTTTGGTCGGTCTTCAATATTCTGAAATGACAAAGGAAAGCGGACCGGACCGCAGTCACAGTCCTGATCGGTCCATATAATTTGCGGTCCACTTCAGTTATGGTCCGGTCCTGTTGCAGTCTTTTTCCAGTCTTGAGACTGGACTTGCAAACACTAGATGGCAGAGTGATGTGGCAGAGATTCAACATGGGGAAGGTAGTGGGTGACTGTAGGGTGAGATGATGAGAAGAAAGGAGGATAAAGAGCTGGCAAGAGGTGTGTGTGGATGGGCAAGCAAAGATGGTGGGCCCTTGTGCAGCATTGTCATGTTGTGACAAGCCCATATGGAGGGTAAAGGAGGTGGCAGCAGCAGGGCAACAATCCATGTGCCATGAGGGAAATAGCAAGCTCTACATGGGGTTGTCATTATGATGTTGCAATGTCAAGATGTGCACCAGATGGCAAGTCCACCACAGGGGTGTGTAAAATGAGGGTGGGGCATTCATGGAGGGTGAAGAGGGTGGCAACAAGCCCAGGAGGCACTGTTGGGCAGATGGATCCTGTGGAGAGAGGTATAGGGTCAGCAGGGAATTATGGATTGTGCAGTGATGTGCCTAGTGTTGTAGATATAGTGTAGTGTAAATAAAATTAACACCAATGACATCTAAAACAAGAGTGGGCAAAAAGGTTGCAAAAATGAGTTTCAGAAAGCATTCCTCCCATGGTCTGTCACTTATAGGATAGAACAACAACTGGGAAATACAAAACTACCAGCAGCAAAGTTCCAAGGCATAGACAATGAAACAGCGGCAAAATATGCTGGCGGAGAGCATGGAAAAACATGAGAATGAAACAAAACAGTGGCAGTGAGAGATGAAAATGAGATGTGAGGACGAGATACTGAGGTCTAAACAATGGGGTGGGATCAAGGGCAAAACCTTTCCTCTGTTGTTCTGAGTCTACAATACAGGTATATGTGAAACTACAAGGTGGAATGTAATTTAACTACAAAAGAAAAAGCAAAAACATCAAAAATTATAAGGCTAAGCTAAGGAACAAGAATGGAGACAAAAGATATCAAAAAGAGGAAGGGGAATGATGCATTCTAAGAGTTTATCTGAGCTTGGAGAGGCAGAATAGCAACAGGGGACAGTACATTCATAGATATTGGCATACAAGGGAATCCAATGCTAAAAATAGCAACTAACATGTGCATCAGGAAAAACATCTTTTGCCTTGATTGCTCTCAGAGCAACCTAGGTAAAATACCTCTTCAAAAAGTCACTCAAAGACACCCAGATGCTCTAAGATGCTTTTTGTCTTACCAGGGTATCTTTGGGAAAATTGAATATCTCTATGAGGCTTTGTATCTCACCTGAGTGTCTTTGAAAAATTTCATTATCTCCACATAATCTCCAGAGGTCTCTCCAATTCTTGCTATATCTCCATAGTACTTGGGAGCTTTAAGAGCCTTCAAAGCAGCTTTGAAGGGGTTGAGCATCTCCATAGGCTCCAACAATTTGTAAATGCCTCATCTTCTCCAGGAACTCTGTTTCAGATGCATTTAGACATATACAATATACATTATAATATTTAGGCCATCAATTTAATGAATTTACAAATTTATCTACAAATGCAGCATGTCCTACTAGTACATATATGTCAATGCGCAGTCGCTGCAGGCAGAAGTGGGCAGCTTGCACTTGCCGCGCCCTCTCTCCTCCAATTGCAGTTGTCAGCGGCAGCAGTTTGCTCCTTTGCACTTGTTCAACAGCCTATGGCCCTGCCTTGGCAACTAGGGCTGAGCACGGATGCACCTGCAGGTTACCTGCACCCATACCCGCAGGTATTTTGATTCCCAGAAGTTGTACCTGCACCCACAAAGATATTTTCCCACAGATCACCCAGATCTGTAGGTCAAATACCTGCAGGTTGCAGGTACCTGTAGGTTTACCTTCCATTGACAGGTCCACACAGGTACTTGCAGGTAAACCTGCAGGTACCTGTACTTAATGTATAGAAATATATATAAATTATTAAATTGGATATATATTACAAGTACATAGTCTACACTAATCTTCTGCGCACCCATGCACTCCCAGTTCTCTGTTGCCATTGTGCTTGCGCATGTGCTGGCATCCGTGTCATTGCAGTGCTTGCATGTCCCATTGATCCATGCCCAGCCAGTTCGCGCATGGTGCGTGCTTGCTCACAACATCAGTGTCTTGCCCTTGCATCCACCAGCTGCTCGCTACACTCCGCCCACTGAGATTTCCGTGGAAGCAAGTATCAGAGGGGTGGGGTGAAAGCAGGCAGAGGGGGGGCATATTGGCTAGCAATGGGGCATTTGCAAGGAGGTGGAGAGAGGCAGGGATGCATGCCATTGCGCAGCGAGGCCGGGCTGGAGCCTGCAAATGGATGGTGAGAGAGATAGGGGAGAGGATGCAGACTGCGGATGACACGCCACATCATCCCCTCGCCCTGTTCCAGGTGCTGGCTGCCCCTCTCCACTGCCCTGCCATGAGTTGGTGTTGTCATTGTCGAAGGGTCTGTCCACTCGAGTGATGGATTTGCCTCTGCCACGTGGCCATGCACTTAGCAGGGCAGGGCATGGAGGTGGATGCAGTCTGGGTGGATGCAGCACTGGTTGTGGAGGAGACAGGGGAGTGTGGAGGCAGTGGTGGGTTGTGGAGGGAGGGCATGACGAGCCAGTGGTGGTCTCAATGAGCGAGGGGGAAAGGGAGCTATTGACTGTTGGGGGGTGCCATGGTCAGTGGGGGGTGAGCTGGGTGTGCTGAGGGGCGTACCTAGTGGATGTCCCACTTCCCGGGCCTTCCCTTGCTTTCTCCATCCCCTCTTCCATTATTCTTGGGCACTGGGGACATTTGGAGTGATGGGC
Organism: Pholiota adiposa; assembly: GCA_009935795.1. Taxonomy (NCBI): domain Eukaryota; kingdom Fungi; phylum Basidiomycota; class Agaricomycetes; order Agaricales; family Strophariaceae; genus Pholiota; species Pholiota adiposa. The sequence continues at coordinate 77,045 of QEYC01000135.1, read as the reverse complement.
AATGTGTCCAGGTGGCGGTAGATGGTGGTTGAGAGTCAAGTTCAACCATCAACAAACCGTTGATGGCACATCTCAGTGTTTGCTGAAATCTGTTGCACACATCGACAATGACAGTCTGAGCCAACAAATATATGACAGTCACAAAATCTACTTTATTATTAATTAGTCTTTACAGATAAAGCACAAAATAAATGATTTAAGAGATCCAGGTACCCGCAGGTAAACCTGCGAGCTCAAAAGCTCATACCTGCACCTGTCGGGATCCATATACATGGGTGATCCAGATCCGCAGGTGCGGATCTTTCCAGGTATTCCCACGGGTATACCTGCAGGTTACCTGTGTGGATCTGCACCCATGCTTAGCCCTATCGGCAACAGAACTTGAGCTGCAGCTGTCGCACATACAACATCTTCTGCCCACCGAGATTCCTGCAGCAGTGAGTATCAGGGTGGGTGGGCAGATGCAGGGGTGGGGGCAGGGGCGGGAGATGGACGTGGCATGGATGTGAGGCTGAGTGGAGTTGGCAAGGTGGGCACAGGCGCAGGCAGTGGCAGTGGGGTGTGGGTGTGGCGTACCCATTACCATCCTACGTGGATGCCATACCATGCCCAAGGGCATGGTTGGGGCACTGTGGTTGGATAGGGTGGATGAGGAGGTGATGGCGTGGTGAGGGGCAATCACAGATTGCCACCTAACACCCTCGCTGCGCATCAGCCATCCTTGCCTGAGCTGCTCGCCCCTGGTGGTGTGGATTAGCCAACAACAACAGGGCGTGGGGGTACAGATGAGCTAGAAGGGAGGGCGGGTGAGCAGATAGGTTGACTGGGTGTGCTGTAGGGGCATACCTGGGAGATCTCCCGCCTTCTCTTTGCTTTCCTTTCTTCTACTTCATCATTTTCATTCAGGGGCTGCCGGCAGCAAGAGGTGGTGAAAGGTGGGCACGTGAGAGGTGGATGCTGGGCACGTGAGAGGTGGATGCTGGGCAGCGTGAGATGTGCAGTAGACAGGTATGCAGCACAAGGTATGCACTGGCAGATGTGCAGTGCAGGTGGAAGATGATGGGTGCGAGGAATTTCATTGAAACATTGAAGTTCAACATCCGGGATTCACTGTGGTCACCTTTTGTGGTTGAACTTGAAGCTTGAAGTTGAACTTCGATGTTTCAACCACTACCACTACCTCTCCTCGACAACTTTGCCCTGCCACGCTCCACTACCTCAGCCTCAAATGAGGCTCTGAAAGCAAAATGAAGGGACAACAATGGTACATCATTCCCTCCAAGGTAGAACTCATGCGAAAACAGGTTCTTTTGCACAATGAGTATCTTTTTTGTCTTTCTACTCCTCCACCCTCACTCACCTTGCGCGTAGCACAGCCCTTCTACATTGTCCCACAGTGCCCCTTGCACCTTCAGGTGGCCATCCCGCGCCCGCCTTGTGTCCCCGCCCTCTCCCGGTGATGCCCTATCCAATACCTGCCCCTCCCCTCTCAACAGGGATGTGGGCTCGCTCATATGCGATGTCGACGGAAAAATGGGAGTTGGACACAGAGGGCAAACCCACAAGGTGGGAGAGCCCCTAGGTGCATCACCAGCACCCCCTGTCTCTGTCCCTGCTCAACTTCTCCCTTTTGCAGTGCCCTGTGCCCTACCGCCACTCCCTACCTTCACCAAAATCCTCTTTTCCCTCCATCTGCACCCTGCCCTTGCTCAGCACACTCCCCACAACCTGCAGCGCACTGCATTGGTGCCATGTCATGAGGACGCGATGCCGCGGGAGTGCCCACTGCCTCCATCTCCCCTTTGCTGTCCCTCGCTGCCTTCAGGGCACTACTCCACTGCTACATCATTATCCCGGCGACATTGCAGGAGTGCCCTGGATGGTGGTGGCAGATTGCACGGGGATGAAATCAACCCCCCACATTGCTTATACGGCAGCAGGATGGCAGCAGCTTCTGTGCAAATGGGACATGTGCGCAGAGTGGTACTGACTACTCATTATTATAAAACGCGGACCTATCTGCAGACCCATTATGTTAAAATCTATGGTAATATAAGACACCTATTTCATAAGTCCTGGATAGCATATTCAGTGGTATCATTACTCCACCTATTTCATTTTTGTGTGGATTTCATTTATTCAGACAATTTTCATTACCTAGGGCTATTGGTATGCCTATGGATTTTATTACTTGTGGATCTTATTTAGCTATGGATTTTATTACATGTGGATCTTATTTAACTATGAATCTCATTACTTCTGAATAGTAATGAGATATGGATTTCATTACACATGGATAATAATGAGATATGGATTTTATTACTTATGGATCTTATTGAGATACAGATTTCATTACACATGGATGAATCTCATTAACCATGGATAGTATTGAAATAGGGATTTTTACCTATGGATCTTATTGAGATATGAATCTCATTACATATGGATTTCATTACTTATGAATATTATCGAGATATGGATCTCATTATCTATGGATTTCAAAATTACTTGAATTTTCATTACTTGTGGATTTTCATATTCTACCTATTGATGCTAGATAATGGTTATCAGCTATCACATGACCTTATAGATAATCTAAATATATCCACAGTACTAAAAATAGCTAATATCTATTTTAAGTAGTGAATGTTCTAGGGTGGTTGTCCCCTTGTTCTTGGGTAATATAGAACTATCTTATATCAGCAGAAGCGTATTAGTCAGCAGAATTCAATGGTAAAGGTTATATGTCTCTAGCTACACTGGTTTAGAAGATATAAGCAAAATACTCCCCCTTTTTAAATAGAAATTAGATCAATTACAGAATTTCTCCACAGCCAGATAAATTCCCATGATCTAAAATGAAATGTAGATAAGAGGTGCTTCTAAATGTTCCAATTTAAATTAGTTTATCTGACCATTATTCCTTGTGTAGTTATTTATCTGTATTTATATTGATTAGCCTCTAGCATCTGCTATTTTTAGAATATTTATGCGTTTAAAATTGAATATTATAGTATACATAGGTTGCTTTTATAGCCCAGTATCAAAAGACTGGCACTATCTTTGCACCTAATACATTAGAATCAATTTTCCAGCTATTACATTGATGATGGATATCCAAATATGGAAATATTGTATGATCAAAGTTGAATAAAAGCTCCCAATTTTCTGATCTATTAAACCAAGATCATTCTTATCGGACCAGTGGAAGGTTGTCTGCTATTCACATTGATAGCCAAATTTAATCTTATCAGTGGCTGTTGCTCCTCCTACCCGGCATTAATATCTCAGCCAATTCTTTATGAATGGACATAATTCTTTTTGTAAACAAGATCTACTAATATAAGAGACACTTCCTGTATGGGCCTTTCATAATTCTACTAAATGCTCTCTCTGGTATATACAAATTTCGCATTTTTTGCCATATTGGCTAGTTGAATCTAGTGATCTACTTGGTATTTTGCTGTGCTTTCAATGTAGGCATACATTACAAGTTATTTGAAATCTGGGACATAAGGCCCAGTGAGAATGCCGGCGGTTGTGGTCGGTTGATTTGCGTTGAAACTGGGCAGACACAGGTTAGCTGATATCAGCATGTTATTTAGACTTGAACCAATTTTTATATGTCAATATGTGATCAAATTGGGTACAATACTATTGCCAATGTTACCAATTTGATGGACAATCAGTTCAGATCTGCTGACGTCGACACCAACAGGTGCTCTTATTTCATTGATAATTTGTACTAATCGGTTCAAATCTGTCCACATTGTAGCATAAAAAAAGTTCTTTTTAAACCAATCTGAGACGATGCGACAGAAAAACCATCTATTTTACTCCGCAGCCAATACACCACATGATCCTCCATCTCCTGCGGCATATGCTATATTCCTTTCTTCTGTGCAAGCTTTTCTTTCCGAAGGTGGGCCCATTTCTGAAAGAGCATAGTTGAGCACATCAACTCCAAGTCTATAACAAGGCACGTACCTGCTTTTCCTCATCAGACAGCGCTTGAAATGCAGCCTTGACCTCATCCCGCATTGCACGCTGTACAGTTTTGCAGTATTCAAACCCGAATAAATTCCTGGAAGTTGGAACTCATACATTAGTAAAAACAGTCTTATCATACTACATGGAGCACTTACCAAGTCGCACAATTTGTCACTGCAAATCGGAACAATGCCGCTGCTCCTAGACCAGCAGCTGGCATCAAAGGGGTTGAGGTCAAGGTGCTGGCAGTGATGGGATTGATTTCAGCTACAGAATCTGCCGCTAGGAACAGCAGTATAAGAAGGCATGTAAATGTGTGACTCAGCAGCGTGAGCGAGAAATGAAAACATACCTTTCATATCTGAGACTGCGACTCGCGCGAGAACATCAAGGCGCGTGGTAGATTCAGTTGCTGATGTTGAATAAGAACTGTTGGATAAAACAGAGCATGATATTAGATGTGGATGAAGTTATAAGTCAGTTTACTTACAGAGGGTTTTTCAAGATTAACTGGGTGGTAGCGGATATATCAGTTGACTACAGTAAGAACCTAGTATGCAATAAGCGGCAAGGATACAAACCTTGGGCCTTGGTGTAGCTGCGACAATACAATTTGGCTGTAATTCTTCGGGTGTCGTTATAATTAGCGATGACGTCAGAACATCCATAGTGCCTGGAGTCAAGACCGGGGCTGGAATAAATCCAAATAATACTATTTGTCACTACATTGCAATGGATTTAGCAATAGACTTAGAGGCGTACCAGAATCAGAACTGGAGAGCAATTCTGCTGCATTGATCAAAGGCCTCGTTACTATGAGGGGGTCGCAGACTGTCGGAATCACAGTGAGCATCAATGCTGGTGGAGGTAGCAGGCTTGAAAAAGATGTAGGCAGTGGTTGATGTAATGTTTCAGTTTCTGCAGACTCTGTAATCCCAAGGTTGACATCCCTATTGTGATGCATGGGCTGGATGGATGCCGGGGACACAACCAGGAATGAGTAATATGTTTATATGATGATAGAGTAGTAGAAGAATACGTACATCTGACAAACAGGAGCCACCGTCAATTTTTGCTGCTTTTCTGCCTTGATAGCAGCTGACATGACCGGTGATTCCTTCCTCTTCAGTCCATGGCTTCCAGGATCGCAGTTCTCATTTTGTTCGAGCTTAATGTCTTCTCCTTTGATCGCGTTCAATTTTGTAGCTTTCCGGATATTTCTATAGAAGCCAGAGTAATTTTCAGTTATGAGCCGCTCAGCCTTCCAATGCCGCGGTTCATCACAGTATCCAAGCTGGGGGAAATCTCTATACATTTCTGCATAGAAATATTCAGCAGCTGGTAAGCTTCCCCGGCCCCAGGTTGGCGGTGCAAGACCCAATGCCTCAAGATGACCCAGTATCTTTTTGAGTCTCGCAGTAATTGCCCTTGATGTTCCCTCTGAAATGGGCATGCCATTGGCATCTTGGATGTAGCCCATGCTTGCCCTGGTGTCAGAGAGATCAGTAACATGTTTGCGGAGAAGAGTTTGATGGACACCAGCATCCTGAACAGGCTTCATTTGCTTCGCCTCTCGTAAAGTCCAGTTTGTGACCCTCGGAAAGTCTTCATGCTTGGGCTGAGGAAATAGATGCAGCATGCTTGGTAAGATATGTTGCTGCATTGATATTGTCCTATTGCTAGTGCTTTGATATTGTGATGAAGTTGTGGGTCCACGAACTTGGTCAATTTTCTGTGTCAAGACCTCGAATGCGCTTCTGAGAATATTCATATAGCTGAGACTGGGGAAAATAATGGCAGAAGAAAAAATAGCTTACTTATGGGTGCGGTTTTCACCTTTGAGTGCAGCATTCTGAAATACAACAGTCTTGTAGTGTGTATTGTGTATAAGCATGTCGTGCGATGCATTTTGAATAATGTGGAGCCAATGAGATTGTGAACTTGCTACTGAGCTTGAGTCCAGTGAAAACTGAAGAAGATCAGAAAGAGTTACAAGCTCGGATAATAATTGAAAATTTACTGATAATGGAGATGAAGAGATCAGAGATCCCTGACTATTATGTTCTGATAATCTAGGTGTCGAATAAGAGCCATGCTCATAAAAGGATGGGTCATCACTTCTGGGAGTAGCCTGAGGGCTCTCCGAGAAGGAAAAGGGAAAGGTCATCCTATCGTCGAGGTGGTAGTAGCACCAGAAAGAAAGATAATTCATTCTCAGCTGTGATTGCATTGGGCCAGACCATCCGATAAGAAATTTACATCCGCAGGTCAGTAGGTCTAGCTTACCACCACAGTCCACAATTGAACAATGGGCCCGACAAAAGTTGTAGCCTTGGAACTGGCTATGTCAATACTTCACCTTGACTCTGAAGCTCCAAGTGAAAAGGATATTGGTCTCGAGGATTCACAGGCCCATCCAATTACTGCGGAAGAAGATTCACTGTGAGCAGTCATTTTAGCATTGTCGTCAACTCATCCACTGAATTAACATAATATTTACCTAGATCTGACCTTGAAGAAGCCAAGGAGAAGAAAATACGAGCATACTGGAAGAAGTGGAAGACTTCCACCCCTTGCGTTGACTATAGTGATCCCGATGATGATCCTGGTTCAGACGAAGAAAGTGAGGAGGAGCTTCGGGAAGATGGTATGTGGGAATTGGTGAAAGGCACTCCCAAAAGTTGGCCTTGTCAGTGGAAGCGCAAGCAAGTTCAAGATAAGGAGGTGGGAAAGGGCAAGGAGGAATTGACGATTCCAGATGGAAACTGGCCTCCCTATTGAAAACGGCGCCGTATTGATGACTCTATCGCACGATAGAAGGAAATAATTGGCAGCCTAGTTAAATGCTACGTGTTCTCAGTATTGTCACCTGCATCATCATCAGGATCTACATCTACAATCCCTGATAGTAATCCCATCTCCAACCCCATTTTTTCTAATACAAAAAACCGTTGATCAGATCTATCCTCGTGAACATGGTGGCTATGAGGAATAATCGCAACTACAGATTTGATGCATGTGACTGGGACAATGGTGTAGTCGCCAATGGCCTTCGTAACTGACCAAACAGTCCAGTTTGATTCTGCAAACAGTAGCGGGTCTGGTCTTGAAAACACAGAAATCATTGCTAGAAATGCCCGATGCCCGTCAATCAAGGCAGTGAAATAGAACTGCACTTCAGCAAACTCAGTGCAGCCATTGTGGAATAGCTATAAGAAATAGAACATAAGTATCGAATGTATATGCACCAGCAAAATGGTTATCAACTTACCTGGACACACCGAGCCTGTCGGAGCTTGTTATCCATTCACATCATTTCTTTCCATGCCGATCGAGCAATTTGCCCAGTTGGAAGTTGGAGGCGAGCCCAACGAATTAATGCCGGTATCCAATTAGCAGGAATTCCTCCAGGCTCGTGCACATTGAAGTAGTTCTTCAGAGCAGTAGCCTCATCACCTTCAAGGTGGGCCAGATACTTGTCTTTTGCTCCCAAGAGCACATATCCTTCTGTAGCATCTACAGAGTTTCGAGGCTGACTGTTCTTTGCACGGTCGAGAATGGGAAATGATGCCAATAATGCATTTGTCTGACAGCGCCGAAGGCCACGTTGAGAGAGATTCTGATATGGGTTTGAATGCTGGTGTATCTCTCCACCCAGATCTCCAATTAAATGTTCCATTGTCCAAGCTGAATAAAGAGGAGCAGGTCCGATATGAACAGTTTCACCTGGAATGTGGAGAAGGGCATGGACACAGGGCCAAACAATATGCAGGCAATCTACCCGTCTCTGTATGTAGATGCTTTCAAACTCAGTTGTAAACACCTTCAAAGTTTCGTGTGCGTCTCGAAGTTCTTCTTTGGTGATTCGTCGCTGATGAAGGATGCGCATAGAATAAACTAGTCTGCAAAAATTCTTCCAGTATGGTTTAGGAAGAATTCCATACAAAAGCGCTGGAGCCAGCCCATAAAGATAGGCCTGCCATTCCTTTGCCTTGTAGCCACTGGAAACCTTTTCAGCAATATTGCGCGGAGAGCAGTCAAAGCTCCCTGGAATATACTGCTTGCAACCAGCTACTGCAGCACCGTGGTCGAGCCAGACATTGCCAGTCAGAACAGCCCAGCTCCAGTCCTTGACATTATCTGATGGCGCACATTGAAATGTTCCACGCCACAGAGGAATCAAAAGCTCTCCGATATTAAGGGTAGAGCTATGCATCATATTGCCCGGAAAGCCGGAAGGGATAGGAAGGCGGTGATTCGATGGAAGGCCCAAAAACAGACTGATTGTCGAAATTCCAGTTTTGCGGCGACACTTCTTGAAATCTGTGGGATTGCGAGAATGAAGAAGGTACTGTAGATTTGAGCGATATTCCTCCGAGGAACCACCAAGGATGCTTGCTGGGTCCACGTCTGGATGATTGCATTTTTGGACAGTGTAGTTGTCGGGTTTTTGCAGTGCAGGATAGTAGTGAGGTGTTCCTGGCTTGTGTCGGCCTTTGAGCAAGCAGTACAGACAGCAAGAAAAGGCACCATGATGCCCTACTAAACCCGTAAAATGGACGCTACCTGGACCATCGGCGGCAGCAAGATATGTAAACAAATAGGATATGAACTCTCGGGTGAGTTCAGCATCCCAAACCTTCAAGCCTTCTTTCTGCAGTGCAGCAATATGATGGAATCCAGGGAAAAGAAAGGAGTCAGTATTTTTGGGATTGTTGGGACCTGGAATGAAGCCGCCTGGAAGGACATGCTTTTTCTTGTAGCGGAGATTCAGCGGAAGGTCATAGATAACCCAGATATACATCCAACAATCAAATTGTTTGTCTTGGTAGAGCTGAGTGCCATCCATTGAAAACATAAGAAGCATGTCATCTGTAGATATGAGACCCTTTTTGACCACCTGGAGGTACTGTTGTCCATGGTATATGTCTTCAAACATGTCAACCTGTCCACCAGTCCTTTTGAGTTCCACAAAAATTTTCTCCATTGCGCGAGCTCTGTGCTTTACATTATGAGCACCTTCTGGTGTACGCCATAGAGCCTGCAATTGAGGCCCAAGTGGGATGGTAAAGAAATGCTGGAGTGCAACTTTTTGGCGTTGAAGAGGATTGAAACGACTTTGACGACAAAATGGGCACTGCTGGAGGTCTTTGAATGGACCAGTGTAGGCAATGCATGATTTGGGGCACATGTCATGGTCAATCGGATAGACGCCTGTGATGGTTTTGATTTTTTTCTTCACTGCTTCGAGGGAAAGGACATCTTGATTGGGGTTTAAATCCTTTATATCTTCTCGTACACTTCTATAGACATGTTCTGACGAGTTTGAGGTAGACAGAAATAATTTGAGGGAAAGTAGGACATCATTGTCATTGATTTCTACTATTTCTTGGATAGGATTGCATAGCTGGTCAAGCTGAGCAGCTGTTAGATTGCCATTTTCTAAGTCCGCCTCCTCCAGTGCCCTTGCAAATGCCAGCGCTGTCTTGAGTTCATCTGTATGCGGGATAAAATCAATATCTGCCAGCTCCCGCCCAAGAGTAGGCTCTAAGCAATGTAGATCAGGGAGCGGAGGCTGGAGTGGATTTCCTTTGATAGGCTGGACAATGACCTCTGCAAACCAGTAAATATAAGTAGAACATAAATATATCAGCATCTGCGTACCGTTGAGAGGCTCCTCATGATCTCTAGGCTCTAGATGCGGTGGCTCATTGCATGTCAGTGGCGCTGAGTAAACTCGTCATTAAATTTCGCTATCAACCAAAAAAGACATATCTCTTACCACAAAATTCATTCACAGCCCGGCCAGCGGCTATCTGGGTACTATCACAGTGGTTTTGTTGAGTTTCTACTGCACCGGCACCGCCCGAAGACTGCTGGAGAGCGTGCGGTGGCTAATGGAAGGCATCAAATTAGTAGGTTTCCCAAAAGCAGTATGAACTGAATACATACTTGTAGCTGTGGATGCTCTGCCCACGTAGCTGCAGTGGTGGATGGTAGGGCATCTCGCAGAATAGGCACCAAAGCACTGCCGACTTGGAGCTGATAAGGAGCATGGTTGAAGTACGTGGTGCGAGAGACTGGCGTTTTGGTTCCGCGACAGTAATGTTCACAGCTGCAGGTCCATTCATTGGTGCGTATTGCTGGCATTGGAAGGTGTACTATCCACGGCAGTAGCAGTGGCAGGCGAGATGAGGCGGTTGGTCTTTGTTGTTTGAAGGGCCTGTTGCACAGTAGGGGGATGTTAGAACATTTGAATTAATAGCAACTGTGTACTATGCACTATGGGCAGCTGGCCATGGCCACGTTACAGTTCCAGGGTCGGCTCCGACGCGCTGCACGCTGGCACTGGCACCAAACAGCTGAAGAACAAAAGAACAAGAGGGCACTCACCTGGGGTTTATGCATTGATGTCGTTGGAATTGAGGGGTGGAAACTGATGTTCTGCACCGGCCTTGGATGTCTTATTGGATGGAGTTGAGATGGCAGCAAACAGCACTGGTGAGCTGGACCCGGGTCGATGATTTAGGGACGTCTAGCAAGGTGGATCAAACAAAGGAGAAAGAAGGAAGCAGGATTTGGACTCTGGGGTGTGTCGAGTGTGCTATCCAGACGAGCTCAGTTTGGTGAAGGAGAGAATGGCTGAGATAAGGTCCAGGTCAACGGTGTGAGCGAGCCTGCTGCTGGATGAATGAATGGATCTGCGACGGCGAATGAGATAATGAGTTCAAAGTTGATTAGCTGACAACGCGCAACACGTGATTCAACCGTGATTAAACAAATTGAAACGTGTTCAAAAGCTTCGAAAGAGTCAAAGTCAACTTATGATGACGATGTGCTGATATTGGTTTGAATCAGCAAGAATGGTTGAATTTGTTCAATTGCGATCAAAAACTAAGCAGCAAAATGCGCAGTGGAGCAAAGTTGAATAAAATTAAAATTGATATTTGCAATTGGAAACTTTGGGCACTGCTTTCAACCCATCTGACCTCACGGGATCAGCGAATGAGCACCTCAGCTCATTACAACCCTTCTCAACCGCCGGCATTCTCACTGGGCATAAGGTTTTAGGATTTTACCATATCTCCAATATAGCTTGTTAGAAGTATAGCTGCAACTGCCCAAATAGACGGTCGCGGCCGCTGAGCTCAGCAGGCGGTCACAGGTGACCATCAGGCCAAGGAGCAAAGGCCCACGTTTGCCGACGCGGGGCCACAGGCAGCATATTGGCCAACTGGGGGAGGGAGGGGCACAACGACAAAAACAACGCACGGCTGCTGCACCATCTCCCCCAGCGAGTCAAGCAAGGCGGCGGCAGCACCGGCAAGGAACAAAAAGGAGATGCGCCCATTGCGCACCTCTTGCACAAGCAGCGACCGCGCGCAAGAGAGGCATTCGAGAGAGAAGAGGTGCCCGTGTAAAAGAAAATAAGAAAAAACACGGCGCGCAAGAGAGAGAGAGGTAGATAGATAGACAGGGGAAAAAATGAAATTTGGAATGCTTACAAGTCAAATACCATGTATCCATTGGTCAGACGTCCAGCGAGTGATTCACAATACTTGACAAGGACGTGTGTAAGAGTGCGTGTAACCTTGTGGTTGAGGTTACAAAGGAAACTTAGGAAAGTGAGGACAGCCATGGCTGCAGAGACCACGCCGGGCGGTGCATGCATGGGGACGATAGATGTTAAGGGGGGCATGAGGAATAGAACTTGTCGATGGGGGGAGAGCTCTGTGCTCACTGCTGCGGTGGAAAGAAGAAGAGAGGGAGCGAGGATTCTGTTGATAGTATCATATCGTTGTGCGCTTAGGCGAGTTCTTCAGAACTTGAAACTGGTAAGCAATGTCACAACAATTTATTTACATAAAATTATACATATAGGACTGTTATCTAGAAACGTTCCTGCCGGTACTACTCAATCAGAAGATCAGACGCTGCATCAAAATGCGAAGTCGAGACGGCCTAGAAAAAAGACGTTCTGTCAGAAGGCGAAGGGGAGTAAAAAGACATTTTTGCATCAAACAAACGGTTTCAGTGGGAAGACGACATTTTCAGGCTATCATTCTGGCTCGTTGAATTCCCTGACCAGCTCCGCGCAAATGTTGGAATTGACTGCGGCCTCGTGAATATTCAAAATTACTTGGTCGTCCTCGTTGCTGGTTATGTCCATGCCCATCAAAGCAATAAAGCGCGAGGTTGAAGCTTCAAGACACATCTGGAATCCTTTGGTCGCTGTTTGCTTTCCAAACTGTACCACCAAAATATTCGCTCGCGCATTAGGCGTCAACAAAGTTTGATTTTTGAAGAGAGCGAGGGGCTGATAAAATAAATAAATGTGAACAAAGATTCAAGGAAAATTCATTGTAAGTTTAACGTACAGAAAAGACCATCTGCGAGAGAACTCCAGGCCAGACATCGTGCGCAAAATTGGTTTTGAACACGGTATCATCCCGCCAATCAAAATACTGAAAGCCGAATTGAGCGAGGCAAACTATTGACAGCGAAAGATGGCTTGGCATCCTCCAGGTTGCAATGTTCGGCATGGTCTGGCTGGGAGACCATGACGTGAGGGGGTCGTTGTATCGCTTGAACTCCTCGATGTTCGGAAAGTTGTCAGGAAGGTCGAGGTAAGCATCGTATATGTTGAGAATTGTCCCGTCGTCGGAAATTATCTGCATCTTGAGCTGGTCCTGGAGCAAGGCCCTCCAGCGGAAACAAAACTGCGCCAGTTCACCTGAGTCTGGGTCTAATATGTCCACTGCGTGCTTGAGCTCTTCTGTGAACCCACATTGACCAAGAAGTGCAGCGACTTCAGTACTGCAAAGTTCAACGCCTACACTGTAACTTCCTCCTTTGAGAAGCGCAAATAGAATGAGGTCGCACGGTGAATTGAACAAGCGAGGCATGCCTTCCCTGGGCGTCGTAAGTGCCGACGCAAAGTAGACATCAATTCTGATGTGATCTTTGCGCCAGAGCTCCGGCGTTCTTACGGTTCACATTAATATATTGGTTGAACTTTCAAAGAAAGTTGCTTGAACTCACATTCGATAAACTGTCTCTGCACCAAACACAAGAGATGTCGCACTATCTGTAAGTACTCCATCAATGACACCTTCTCAGTTCAGTCTTGCAAGCTCGGCATCTGCTGCGCCTGGTGCCTGGTGAAAATATGTAACCATGTTGATTTGTTGAGAAAAAGATAAAACGAGAAACGTACTGTACTGTGTGAATGCAATAGCCGAATCCCCTGATCATTTCCTGAAAGGCATCTACGCACCATGAAGGGGAGTACGGAATGCGGTCCCAGTTTTCGTCAAAGTTTGGGCAGCCCATTCCATCGAAAACAAAGATTAGATCGCAATCGCACTTCAGGAAGCCTCCCAGCACAATGAAGAGATTGTGAAGGACGTGGATTCGGTAAAATTCATCCACAGTGGAAGATAGCACGAGCTCAGTGCTGTAGTCAATGCATGAACTTGCAGATAAATGATTGATAAATGATTAGATTCATACAGGATATACACGCAAGATTTGACCAACAGCCGATTGCGCGGATTGTCCGGATGATCTTTTTTGTATTGCATGCCTTCGAGATATAGCAATGTCTCGTTTCTGATGGAATCAAGAGCCTGGCAGAAAAGTTGAAGTTTCTTTGCAACAATGCAATATTGAATGCCACACATTACCTTCCAGAGGCTGCGGACGTACATTCTGGGGTTGTAAGTTACAAGTCTGAGAGAAGGTTTTGAAAAGGGGTTTAGGCAAAGTTGCAGACATTTGCGCCCACCAGGCCGTGTCAGTATGAATCATGATGGGTTTTTCACAATAACGCGTACTGGAATGACGCGTCCCAATTAGCGTCACGTGCACCGTGACATGCACCCATTGAACTTTGTTCAAATTGTTGATTGCTCCTCCGTGGCTCTAAGTTCCAACGTCCAGCGGTACCGGCAGCGGCACCTTCAATGTTCAAACGTTCAATGTTCATGCATCAATCCTTGATGCTACAACCCCCAACAAGCAATGCATCCTGAGCCGCATCTTCGCGTAGAAACCGCCGCCCCAGCTTTGATCACAATCTGTACATTCCTTGCTTCATGCTTCTGAAAGCTTATCGCTCAAATCCTCTTTCAGGTATTTAATGGATTTTTTCTTCCTTTTCTGCTCTTCTCCAGCGTCCCTTTGAATGTCCCTCCTGCGTCAACCTCTTTGTTTTTCTCGCTCCTTCCACTTGCCCCAGAAATGTAAGCAAAGTTCCTCTCAGCCCATCTTCCCTCCCCTTTGCTTAAGTATCGACACCCGGAACTGGGCAACTCAAGGGGTTGGAAGATGGGCTTCTGAATGAAGGCCAACATCAATGCTAACTTGCCTGCTTTTCCCCTTCATAGCAGCTTGACAATTCATGCAAAGGCAGGTAAGCAAGAAAAAATCCATTTTGAAGAGCTGGCTCATGCTCTTGTCTAGACTCAATTGGGGCGAATATTTTCCCCTGCGACCAAGATCATCCACTGTGATGTTAATTTCGACTACAAACAACTCTTGCGGGACTCAATAGCCAATGAAGACGCCAACAATGCTGACGACATAGACGCCATCCACGCATGCAGCAGCATCGACGCCATCCATGCAGCCGCCAGCATTGACGCCACCCACAAAACCCCTTCAGCCCTCTCCAGCTCTGCATCAACTCATCACGCTGCGCAGGCCTCCTTCGCCAGCCCCGAGAAACGACGCACTCCCACGGAGCTGGGAAATGATCGCAGGAAACGAAGGCGAGAGGAGCGCCAGGCAAAGGAAGACCTGCACGCCCCATCGGCTGCCTCACAGGCGTACATTCGCTCCGTGTCTGTGATGTCTGCCGATATGGACGTGGCAGGACTCGGGCTCTCTGTGCTAGAAGGAGCCTACGGCGCCAAGCCCGGACATGCCAGCAATGCCAGAACTGCTTACAGCAAGGACGACTTGGTGAATTTGCACGGATTCACCCCCATCACCTGGAACGGCATGTAAGTTTTTTCTCCCTGGGCTGAGTCGCGTCAACTTACCGCATTGAATTCAGAGAACCGATGGTAGTTGCCGATTCCAAAAATTGTGCATTCATTGGGTTTGTGGGGCAGCCGGACAATCCTGAATACTTGAAATCCAGCGACTCACTGCATAATGCCATGGAAGATATGGGCTCCGCAGTCGGCCTCTCTGGACGCATAAAACCTCATCCATGCGGACATTTCCCTGCCCTCAACATTGGCGTCTTACATGGCAAGGGCACGAAGGAGCCCATCAATCTGAATAACAAGAAGTATACACCTCTCGTAAATGACTTGCTAGGGCGATCAGACCTCAACCGCCTTGCACATTTTGCTGACAGTAAGCCCCTTTCAAGCCCTTGCATAATCAACTGAAGAGCTGATTCAATATTTATAGGGTCATTTGCTGGCTTTGCACCTCGAATGCATGGCTACTATAAAACACATCTCGACGCACTTTTTGACAAAAAACCTGAGCTCCGGCGGATATTCCCCGCCCATACAAGCGTGTTTCCAACTGCCGCTTTCAACTTCGGCCCTAATGCATGGACGTACAAGCACCATGATGTAACCAACTGCCCATTTGGTTGGTGTTCTATCCAAGCCCTTGGCCACTTTGATCCGACGAAAGGAGGCCACCTGGTGCTCTGGGAACTGAAGCTAGTGGTGGAATTTCCACCCGGCGCCCTTGTTCTGATTCCTTCCGCCATTATTATGCATTCCAACATCCCAGTTGCTCCAGGCGATAAATGCATGTCGTTTACGCAGTATGCACCTGGCGGCCTGTTTTGTTACGTTGACTACGGCTTTCGAACAGAGAAGGAACTGGAGAAGCAGAATCCTCAGCTCTATGCCGACATCTTACGTCTTCGACCAACACGCTGGGAGATGGGGATGGGTTTGAGTGGTGCCTACCACTTCCATTGAAATTAGCACGGCAACACTCAGCACACTCGACGTGATAGTTGCCGCAGCTTTTATGAAATGAAATTCTAGCGGCAACTCTGAGTTCATTGACAGCGAACAAATATATGTCAATTTCATTAGTTGCCAATTGAATTTCATTTAATTCAGTGTGCTTTCATATTGTTCACTATGATTTCAATAGGTGCCTTGTGCACTTTCAATAATATCCATATGCAATTTCAATAGTTCCATGCACAATTTCAATACAGTCGTGTGCGCTTTCAATAATTGCTGTACATGCTATCATTAATTGCGCGTACGCTATCATTAATTGCTGCGTACGCTATCATTAAGTACCACATGTGGTTTCATTAATATCTGTGTGATTTCATTAAGCGCTGTGTGCGCTTTCATAATATCTGTGCGCTTTCATTAAGCACCGTGCATGCTTTCATTAATATCTGTGCATTTCATTATATCTGTGTGCTTTCATTAATATCTGTGTGCTTTCATAATATCTGTGTGCAATTTCAATAGTTCCCACATGCGCTTCATTAAGCACCGTGCACGCTTTCAATAATATCCGTGTGCGCTTTCATTAAGCACTGTGCATGCTTTCATTAAGCGCTGTGCACGCTTTCAATAATATCCGTGTTCGCTTTCATTAAGCACTGTGCACACTTTCAATAATATCCGTGTGCAATTTCATTAAGCGCTGTGTGCGCTTTCAATAATATCCATGTGCGCTTTCAATAGTTCCCACATGCGCTTTCAATACTATCTGTGCGCGCTTTCATTAAGCGCCCTGTGCGCGCTTTCATTTCTTGCCATGTGAAATATCATATTTGTCACTTCTATATCACATGAGCTTATACCACATGACTAGGGGGTGGGAACTGCTAAAAATAGCAAATATCTATTATTGGTGTGGGGTGCATATGGGCAGCTGTCCTGCATTCCTTAGGGCAATATAGGACTATGCTATATCAACAGAAGCGTATTTGTAAGCAGAATTTACCTGTAAAAGTTTCGTGGTTCTAGCTTCACTGGTGGCAGAGATAATAGCAATATACTCTGTTCTTTAAATAGAAACAGTGCAAATTATCAATTTCTCCACAGCCAGGGCATATTTTCCCACGATCTAAATTGAAACCTGTACTTTTGATATATATCTATAAGATCAAATTGGAATCGTGCTTATCGGATTATAATTACCTATGCAATACCCTTATCAAAATATAAATTGATTAGGCTCTAGCGCCTGCAATAATTGGAATATTGAAATAATTTAAATTGGCCCTTTTAAAGCTCATGTTACCCTTTTAGAGCCCAAAGTAACTAATTGAACTCAGAACTTTACCTCATCTTATCCTACAAGAAATGTCGCAATATCTACGCTGCTTTACCAATTGACCTACCTGAAATATTGACTTGCTCTCAATGTAGGTATCAATAAAAAGTTATTTAGAATCCAAAACTTAAATTTGCAGGGTACCCACCTTACTCCAATATAGTTAACTCAGAATTGCCACCTTGAGCAGTTGTTCAGAGTACTTATATGCATACTTACTCACTTTTGCTGTTATGTGAGATAGGTGTATGAACAAACACCCCAGGAATAACATATCAATAAAGCAAACATCAGATTATAATATCCTCCAGGTTTCTAAGGTTGGCACCATACAGAATTGAGAAAAGTGGGTAGATATGCATATAGGTGTATCTAAGTAAGTGCTCAGCAAGGCAATTCTGAGTTAACTATATTGGAGTAGGGTGGGTACCCTGCAAATTTAAGTTTTGGATTCTAAATAACTTTTTATTGATACCTACATTGAGAGCAAGTCAATATTTCAGGTAGGTCAATTGGTAAAGCAGTGTAGATATTGCGGCATTTCTCGTAGGATAAGATGAGGTAAAGTTCTGAGTTCAATTAGTTACTTTGGGCTCTAAAAGGGTAACATGAGCTTTAAAAGGGCCAATTTAAATTATTTCAATATTCCAATTATTGCAGGCGCTAGAGCCTAATCAATTTATATTTTGATAAGGGTATTGCATAGGTAATTATAATCCGATAAGCACGATTCCAATTTGATCTTATAGATATATATCAAAAGTACAGGTTTCAATTTAGATCGTGGGAAAATATGCCCTGGCTGTGGAGAAATTGATAATTTGCACTGTTTCTATTTAAAGAACAGAGTATATTGCTATTATCTCTGCCTCCAGTGAAGCTAGAACCACGAAACTTTTACAGGTAAATTCTGCTTACAAATACGCTTCTGTTGATATAGCATAGTCCTATATTGCCCTAAGGAATGCAGGACAGCTGCCCATATGCACCCCACACCAATAATAGATATTTGCTATTTTTAGCAGTTCCCACCCCCTAGTCATGTGGTATAAGCTCATGTGATATAGAAGTGACAAATATGATATTTCACATGGCAAGAAATGAAAGCGCGCACAGGGCGCTTAATGAAAGCGCGCACAGATAGTATTGAAAGCGCATGTGGGAACTATTGAAAGCGCACATGGATATTATTGAAAGCGCACACGGCGCTTAATGAAAGCGCGCACAGATAGTATTGAAAGTGCATGTGGGAACTATTGAAAGTGCACATGGATATTATTGAAAGCGCACACGGCGCTTAATGAAAGCGCGCACAGATAGTATTGAAAGCATGCACAGTGCTTAATGAAAGCGCATGTGGGAACTATTGAAAGCGTGCATGGCGCTTAATGAAAGCGCGCACAGATAGTATTGAAAGCGCGCAAGGATATAATTGAAAGCATGCATAGTGCTTAATGAAAGCGCATGTGGGAACTATTGAAAGCGTGCATGACGCTTAATGAAAGCGCACACAGATATTATTGAAAGCGCACACAGCGCTTAATGAAATTGCACACAGATATTATTGAAAGCGTGCACAGTGCTTAATGAAAGCGCACACGGATATTATTGAAAGTGTGCACGGTGCTTAATGAAAGTGCACAGATATTAATGAAAGTGTGCACGGATATTATTGAAAGCGCACACAGCACTTAATGAAAGCGCATGTGGGAACTATTGAAATCGCACACAGATATTAATGAAAGCATGCACAGTGCTTAATGAAAGCGCGCACAGATATTATTGAAAGCGCACACGGCGCTTAATGAAATCACACATGGATATTAATGAAACTACATGTGGTACTTAATGATAGCGTATGCAGCAATTAATGATAGCATACACGGCAATTAATGATAGCGTACTCAGCAGTTAATAATAGCGTATGCGGCAATTAATGATAGCGTGTACAGCAATTATTGAAAGCGCACACGGACTGTATTGAAATTGTGCGTGGGAACTATTGAAATTGCGTATGGATATTATTGAAAGTGCACAAGGCACCTATTGAAATCATAGTGAACAATATGAAAGCACACTGAATTAAATGAAATTCAATTGGCAACTAATGAAATCGACATATATTTGTTCGCTGTCAATGAACTCAGAGTTGCCACTAGAATTTCATTTCATAAAAGCTGCGGCAACTATCACGTCGAGTGTGCTGAGTGTTGCCATGCTAATCTCAATAGAAGTGGTAGGGACTAGTGTGGGTTTGCTGTCCACAGTTGAGGAGTTGCAGGGATCCACAGTTGAGGAGTCAAAGAAATAAATTGTGTACCAGTATCTCTATTCCAACTGTCTAATAATTTTGATGAATAGAAGAAATTGGATCCTTTCCAGTTATTATGTCAGAACAGTCTCCTTCAAAATTGAATAAGTAACAGCCTGCTTTGTCTTTCTGCCCCACTTCCATCTCTTTTGAACCATGACCCACAAACCTTCCCCAGACTTTCAAGCAATTAGCAGCCTTATCCATGGCTCGGATGGCTTTGAGCAAGAGGATGTTGAAGATGACCTTGCAGGCAAAAAAGAAACTCTTCCGGATCTCATGGAGGCTGACTTGAGGGACTCACTGCTGCAACCATCCAAATCAACCTGGTTACTTGACCCCGAGGCTTCCTCGCTGTGGCGCGGATCTGTTGCTGGTGCATCCAAAGCTATCACGGATAAGACGGAGGGCGATTATCGACGGCACGTTGTTTCTATTCTTACATCCAAATATTGCTAACAACATATTTATTCAGGATCGGCAAACAGTGCACGGCGTATCTTGTGGCCAACAAGTTCATATCAAAGCCAGAGGACCTCTTCTGCAGCCATCCGCCCAAGGACACCCCTCTCTTCCTGATTTCCTGGATAATGAATGAGTAAGTGATCAGTTGGAGGAGCGTACTAAGCTGCGTAACAGACCCAGCAATCTGAGTACTAACTGCATTCAATTGCTTTAGGTGCAATGAAATCCAACCACTGGACGGCACTCAAAAACCTGCGGAGGCTAAACGAGGAACCTATGGACATGCGCAGAAGCTACGGGCAGCAATGACCCACATCTTCGGTCGCGTTTTTCAACTTGGAACTGCGGTCTGGACTGAAAACCTCAAGACGGGTACAGCTTGGGGTAATCTGTCGATTTCGCACCAGGTGTCTGCATACATGATGAGTTTGCGGAACTGAAAGGTATACTTCACTTTATCAGTATGCTGCGTCAACATGTTCTATTGCTTATAATCATATTTGCAGGCCCATTTAGGTGAAACTCCTACCAGTGCTCGTGCAATCACAAAGGTGCAGTCAATTTCATGCTTGAATCTGCTATACTTCAAAGGTCTGCGGCTGACAGGCTGCCCGACTCAGGCAACTTTGCAGAAGCTGCACAATTTCAACCACGAGGCAGAGAACTGGGACCTGAAGATGTACAATCCAGGCAGTCAAACCTCAATAGATCAATGGGGAGGGCCATTGGCGCGTCGCGAACTCCAGGCAATATACACCATTGCTTTTCTGTGCCTCTTACGATCAGACGAGGTCCTGAAGATTCAAGCCAAGCACATTTCTTTCTCCAAGGAGCCCAAAACAGTAACCCTTACATTGCCTTTCCGCAAGACCCATCAGGATGGAGGTATTCATTTATTTTACTATTTGAATTGAGTAGCTGTACTAAAGTTGACTTTGCATAGGCATTAAACCATTTGTTCTCTATGCAATGGATGGAGACAAAGCCTTCTTATGCCCCGTTCGAGCAATGGCGCAATGGATTGAGGCGAGTGGAATAACATCAGGTTTCTTGTTCCGTAAGATAGCCTCGGGCGATAGGCCATCATCTCAAGGGGATGCATCCATGGTAAGTCTTCTTTCTATTGTCAAGGAAGATTTGTGCTTATTTCAATACATTCTTTTTTAAAAAAACAACAAAACAGACCTCGGAACAGTTCCTCGAACTCTTTCGAAACAATCTGCTCGATGTCAAAGTGGATTCAGCATCCTATGGCACACATTCTTTCCATCGCGGCAGCTGTCAGTATCTATCGGCGGAGCGACATTGGGGTTTGCGTACTATCTGTGAATGGGGTGGATGGAGCACGGAATTCTCCAACCTGACAATAGTCCGGTACTTGATTTCTTGGAACAACGATCCTACTAAATGCCGAGAGGATTTCTTCAATCCTGCTCTTCGTCCTGCCATGCGATGCTTCAAGTGTGGGAGGAGCTGCCACTGTGCTTAGATTCCCAAGTTCCTGGTGTAGATTTCCTCTCTTAATTCTAGTCTGTATTAAGTACTGGCATCATGCAAATATAGTATGGATTGACTTGTACTACGAGACACTACTTAAGGTGCCATTCAAAGTTCAAACAGTATCTATGTTGTCTAACTTGTCTTCATCATCAGCCTCAAGGGCAGGGTATCCCTTCAACTGGCAGTACTGCTTTGCTATATCCAAGGCATTCTGCTTTGGAACCCACCTCCCTCCTTTCTTGTAGCGGAAGACTTCGGCGAACTGTTGACCATACTCAATTCTTGCCTGGGCAGCTAGACGCTCGCTTTCCGCTGTCCGCTTGTCGCGCAATTTCTGCAGAATGGCCGTGTACTTGAGCAGCGTCCCATTTGGACTATATTTGTCCAAGAATGCTTCAATGGAACTTTGACGCATGGCGTCGATGAGGATCTGTAAGTAGCCATTAGAATTAAGGAATGTAGGGCAGAGACAATGGAGCGCACCTTGTAGTTTGATATATTTCCTTTGAGTTTCTTCCAGCCATTCGATTTCGGCGTGTTGCAGTTCTTGAATGTATAGACTTTCTTCCAGTAGATAATTGGAATGTGGTGGTTGTTGATAATGAGGTAGGAGAACTTGTTCCAGTGCACACTGGTGTCATCCCACATCGAGTTGAGCAGTTTGTACTGGTCGGTGAAAGAACAGGCAGGCGATGGCGGGATCTCGTCTTCCGTGAAGGTCAAGAGGAAGCCGCCTGCCAGTTGAATGGACCGCGTTTGTTTCAGAGTAAAGGCGCTGCCCGCCGTGAGCTGTTCAGTTGCAGTGGTGCTGGGCATCAAGTGCGACTCCGAGGGCATACTAATGGCGGTGGCAGTTGACAGCTGAATGGCGATCGACAATGCCATCTCGACATCATTGTCCCCACCGCAATCCTGCACCGGCGACGAGGGCGATGGAGAGAGGTGGTTCACAGCGAGAAGCTGTTTGAGAGCTTCGTTTGCAGTTTCTAATCCTGTCTTGATGTCCAAACTTGTCTAGGGGAGTATCAATAATAAAGCTCAAAGCGCAGAGAAAGAAAAAAGGAAGAGCTCAGCGCACCACAATTGCAGGTGCCGACCTCTCAGCGGTTGTGAGTCGCTCAGCTTCATTCTGGTATGGAAACACGGCATTGATATAACGAGCCTGTAACCCAAAAGAAAGGAAAAGAAAAGAAGCGGCCTGAGATGAGAAACCAACGAGATGAAAATGGAATGGCAGGAACAGTCAAGACGCACCCAGTCCATGATGCTCTCATGGCATTCCTGATTCCATTGGTCCGTTGCTGCTGCTTCTGGGAGCGAGAGAACAAATCCAGCGTTTCCAGAGGGAAGACCGGTCGAATCTGGGAAGAGTCGCTCGCGTCTCAGGGCGGAGATTTTCTTCAATTTCTTCGACGCGCCTTGAGGGCCGATATGCGCTCGTACTTTGTGGCCTTTCAGCCTAGAACAACCTACTAGTCAACCCTTGAAAGAGAGAGAGAGAGAACAGATTCTACTCACTGCTTCCACATCTCCCTTTGCCTGCTGAACTCGCGGAGCCTGTCCCGAAGTGCCGGCATGTTCACCCTGTAGTGGTCTAATTGGAAGGATTTGTATAAGTCCACCAATTTTGCTCGATTGGCGCCAATGCTGAGAATAATGTTAAGTAAAAGGTAAAAGGAGAGATGAAGAGATGGAAAGACGTACATCGACTGGTACTGGGTCGTGAACTCGCTGTCGACGAACTGATCAGGGAAGGCGAGATGGCTGTTGTCGACGTCCATGGTGGATGTCAGTGGCGGCGGCTGCTCTGGCTCTGCAAGCATGTGGTTAATGGCCAGCGTGGTGCAAATATTGAGCACCACGAATACGACGCTGAGGACGACGATATTTGAGATCCGGTCGCGCCTGAACTGTTCGACGTTTTGGACAGTTTGGACGGCGAGGTGCTGGGTGCGGAAAATGAGGGAACAAAGGCAAGAAATAGGGGTGTCGTCGGCATAGAGCACGTGCTCGAGGCTACAAGACAAAAAAAAAAAAAGAGGAGAAAATCAATCAAAAATGACAAAAATGACTTGAAAAGGTCAAAAGGAGATCATTGTCAATGTCACTTTGGTCCAAATGAGGCTAATTGGACTCCCTTGGTGGGGGGGAGGTGCGTGCGCGCGCGGTCGGGCGGGTTCAGGCTGAAACACTGGAGAAACATGGGGCAAGCCCGGAAAACGAGGCGGCGAGCGACGGCACGCGACATCAACAAGGGACAATGCGCGTCAATTCCGTGACAGT
This sequence comes from Pholiota adiposa, assembly GCA_009935795.1. Lineage (NCBI taxonomy): Eukaryota > Fungi > Basidiomycota > Agaricomycetes > Agaricales > Strophariaceae > Pholiota > Pholiota adiposa. The sequence continues at coordinate 53,212 of QEYC01000135.1, read as the reverse complement.
GTCTCGCGGCTGGAGCCCAAAGGGCATTACGCGACAATCCAGGCTGGGCACATGAGGGTTACCTAAGCGGTGAACGTTCCTGGCATGATGATGGCATCAGCCGCGCGCCAAACCCGGGCGTGAGACCGTCTCTCATCCGAGGGAAGTAGACGGCGCCTTGCTCGTATCACGTGGGGCGCTTAGATTCGTAGTATAAAAGCTTCTCTATTTGTACCTATTTACTTTGAGGAATCTACTGGTATACTCCATATGCACACCTCCCATCTAACAGGTTATGGGCCCCGACACAAACTGCTTCTTGAACCCACTCGCTGTACTGCTCTACCCCGCATCACTGCCCTGAACACTTCTCTGATCCCATCATCGCCACCGACGCTTCTTTGATCTTATCGATGCCACCGACCCTTGATTGCCTTCTTGGCATCGAAACCAACTTGAAACGAACGTGAAAAGCCCTTGCATAACCAAGGCCCGAAAAGTCCCAGACCGTACTTGGGCACGAACTGAAAAGTCCCTCACTGTACTTGGGCACGGAAAACTCGAACGAAATGGGCGACAGAAATTTTACTCGACTGGACAATGAAAATTACAATGCGTGGGAATTTGAAACTCGGGCTGAGCTTTGGAGGAAAGGTGTGCTATCCTTGGCACTTGGCACGGAAACTCGGCCCTCGGGAAGTGACAACATGAAGGCTGTTAAGGCCTGGGCCACTCGTGTGGACCTCGCCTCTGGAGAGATTATCCGGAGGCTTGGACCATCGCAATTTGCTCACGTCCGCGGACACGAAGAAGACCCCGCCGCTATGTGGGAACGATTGAAGGCTTTTTATAGGTCGACTGGCCTTGGCAGCCTTATTGTCCCACCTGTAGCTGGCAGTATGATGTATCAACCAATGCATACTGGCATATATAAGGGATAAATCCACAATGCAAAAATACATTGCAAATTTGCAGGGGGGATTGGATTCAAACTCAGCTGGCCTCTGCTGGGGCAGGGGGAGCTGCTCACTGTCCATCACAGTGAGCAAGAGTGCTCATCGCTGTTGTCAGGGTTGACCAAAAAAGGAAGTCGTGGGAAAAAGTGCTATCTCATCACAGATTAGATTAAACTAGTCTATTTTTGCATTTTCCATCAAAGTTGCCATCAAGTCAGCAATTCCCATCACATGGGAGCATAACACATGACACAACACTGCCACATCTGACTCAGCAGCCCCTTTGGGAGTTCCCACACCCAAAAATAGAAATTTTCTACTACTAATTGGGGGGGCATCCTGCAGTTGGTCCGCTTCTCCTGGGGAGTATGGACTATCTTATATCAGGAGAACCGCATTTTTGAGCTGAATCCGAATATGAAGGTTTCGTATTTTTAGCTACAGCCGTTCACGGCGAAATAAGCGAAATACTGGAATCAAAAATGCTCGCAGGCAGATTTCTCAGGATCCGCTGCACCGATTTGCACGCTCTAAATTGCATCCTGTAGGGCACATTAATACCTTTCTAACGAGCTCCTGCGCGTTGTAATGCGTTTTGTATTAGTTGCACAATAAATTTATTAATATAAATACACGGGCGCTTATACGGCACTTCCTGCATATAATAATAAAGCGCTTAGTAACGCGACCTTTAGATATTATAAATCTTTGTTAACAACCAAAGACACATTGATAGCTCTACTCCCTGAATTTATATGGCTAAAAGCGCAGAAATTTGCATAAAATACGTATTTCCACAATATCTCGCCCAATACTCACCGGAATTCGACGCTCTAAAGTGCATCACGTTCTCCTAATTTATCGCTTTCTAACAAGCCCTTACTCGCCCAGATCGGAGCACAGGAATGCAGTCATCTAAGCGATTTGATGGCATCCTCATGGCCACCATCAGGTGCACAGCCACTGGGCCACTCGTCACTGATTGCCCTCCTCCCCCTCCACATCAATTGATGATTGCTCACCCATGCCTGCACCAATCCTTTTGATCTTTTTTGCATAATTTAGAATGTGATATGCTATATTTATATCTATTATATTGTTATATGGCTCTGCATGTACGATTTATTACATTGAAATTACCACATATTACAGCTATATATGTAGAATTATGGATTGTACAGAATGGATATTGCAAATATGACTCTTTAGAAAGATGAATATACATAGTCAGAATGTCCAGCCATAAAGAGAGCATCTTATCATTGAAATTGGACTGTACAGCCATACATTGACTCACTATTTTTAAATTCTACATTGAATTGGCACTGAATTTACCAATATTACCTCCCCACTCATTTCTAACTGGGAACAGTAATATATACATACATCTCAATATTTATTCTTGACTTTGGCATTATAATGCATAGAACATAGTAGAATATTCAAATTACTCTTTAATTCGTTAAAAATAGGTATGTTGGCAATTAAAATTCCAATATATATTGAATGCTCTATATAATTGATGAAATAGCTGTCCCAAATATATATCTACAATTTAAAAAAGATTTCTTAAGGTTTGAGTAAGATTGAGGTCTGTAGAGGCAAATGTGTTGAAAGTCACCACACATTGATTGCCATATAATCAAATACAGCATACATCAGTGAACAACCTACCCCATCTTTCTGACCATATGGGTGGTCATATTGGAACTTTCAAAAATAAAAAGGTAAGGATGCAAGGGACTTATAATGCATGTTTTAGATGGTCTTTGAGGTGTTATACAGTATAGAATATAAAGTATATAGTGCTAATTTCGCATTTTTGGCTGATTTTCTTACTGTTTAAGCATAATAAGACTCCTGAGGTGCAGAAAAAAAAATAATGCTACCTGGTTAATAGAAGATATTTGAAGCATTTTCGAGGCTGTAGCTGCTGATGTAGCCAGATTTAGGTAATATTTCTGGTCAAAAAAGCGAAATTCCCTAATAGTACATGAGATAATGCATATATAATGGTGTAAATATTATGGATATAAGCAGAATAGAAAGTACTTTACGTTTGCAAAAAGAATTATGCAATTCCATCAAGAATTGAGGCAGGAATGGATGCAGCATGGGGAGGGGTGGAGGAGAATGTGGCATTGATGGGTCATGTGACAGCATGCCACTCATCAATCCTGCCATCACATTGCTTAGATGACTGCATTCCTGTGCTCCGATCTGGGCGAGTAAGGGCTTGTTAGAAAGCGATAAATTAGGAGAACGTGATGCACTTTAGAGCGTCGAATTCCGGTGAGTATTGGGCGAGATATTGTGGAAATACGTATTTTATGCAAATTTCTGCGCTTTTAGCCATATAAATTCAGGGAGTAGAGCTATCAATGTGTGCCTTTGGTTGTTAACAAAGATTTATAATATCTAAAGGTCGCGTTACTAAGCGCTTTTATTATATGCAGGAAGTGCCGTATAAGCGCCCGTGTATTTTATATTAATAAATTTATTGTGCAACTAATACAAAACGCATTACAACGCGCAGGAGCTCGTTAGAAAGGTATTAATGTGCCCTACAGGATGCAATTTAGAGCGTGCAAATCGGTGCAGCGGATCCTGAGAAATCTGCCTGCGAGCATTTTTGATTCCAGTATTTCGCTTATTTCGCGTGAACGGCTGTAGCTAAAAATACGAAACCTTCATATTCGGATTCAGCTCAAAATGCGGTTCTCCTGATATAAGATAGTCTCATACTCCCCAGGAGAAGCGGACCAACTGCAGGATGCCCCCCAATCAGTAGTAGAAAATTTCTATTTTTGGGTGTGGGAACTCCCAAAGGGGTTGCTGAGTCAGATGTGGCAGTGTTGTGTCATGTGTTATGCTCCCATGTGATGGGAATTGCTGATGTGATGCCAACTTTGATGGAAAATGCAAAAATAGACCAGTTTAATCTAATCTGTGATGAGATAGCACTTTTTCCCACGACTTCCTTTTTCGGTCAACCCTGACAACAGCGACGAGCACTCTTGCTCACTGTGATGGACAGTGAGCAGCTCCCCTGCCCCAGCAGAGGCCAGCTGAGTTTGAATCCAATCCCCCCTGCAAATTTGCAATGTATTTTCGCATTGTGGATTTATCCCTTATATATGCCAGTATGCATTGGTTGATACATCATACTGCAGCTACAGGTGGGACAATAAGGCTGCCAAGGCCAGTCGACCTATAAAAAGCCTTCAATCGTTCCCACATAGCGGCGGGGTCTTCTTCGTGTCCGCGGACGTGAGCAAATTGCGATGGTCCAAGCCTCCGGATAATCTCTCCAGAGGCGAGGTCCACACGAGTGGCCCAGGCCTTAACAGCCTTCATGTTGTCGCTTCCCGAGGGCCGAGTTTCCGTGCCAAGTGCCAAGGATAGCACACCTTTCCTCCGAAGCTCGGCCCGAGTTTCAAATTCCCATGCATTGTAATTTTCATTGTCCAGTCGAGTAAAATTTCTGTCGCCCATTTCGTTCGAGTTTTCCGTGCCCAAGTACAGTGAGGGACTTTTCAGTTCGTGCCCAAGTACGGTCTGGGACTTTTCGGGCCTTGGTTATGCAAGGGCTTTTCACGTTCGTTTCAAGTTGGTTTCGATGCCAAGAAGGCAATCAAGGGTCGGTGGCATCGATAAGATCAAAGAAGCGTCGGTGGCGATGATGGGATCAGAGAAGTGTTCAGGGCAGTGATGCGGGGTAGAGCAGTACAGCGAGTGGGTTCAAGAAGCAGTTTGTGTCGGGGCCCATAACCTGTTAGATGGGAGGTGTGCATATGGAGTATACCAGTAGATTCCTCAAAGTAAATAGGTACAAATAGAGAAGCTTTTATACTACGAATCTAAGCGCCCCACGTGATACGAGCGAGTCGCCGTCTACTTCTAACAAGCTATATTGGAGATATGGTAAAATCCTAAAACCTTATGTCCCAGATTTCAAATAACTTGTAATGTATGCCTACATTGAAAGCACAGCAAAATACCAAGTAGATCACTAGATTCAACTAGCCAATATGGCAAAAAATGCGAAATTTGTATATACCAGAGAGAGCATTTAGTAGAATTATGAAAGGCCCATACAGGAAGTGTCTCTTATATTAGTAGATCTTGTTTACAAAAAGAATTATGTCCATTCATAAAGAATTGGCTGAGATATTAATGCCGGGTAGGAGGAGCAACAGCCACTGATAAGATTAAATTTGGCTATCAATGTGAATAGCAGACAACCTTCCACTGGTCCGATAAGAATGATCTTGGTACTGTTAGAATCAGAAAAATTGGGAGCTTTTTATTCAACTTTGATCATACTAATATTTCCATATTTGGATATCCATCATCAATGTAATAGCTGGAAAATTGATTTTAATGTATTAGGTGCAAAGATAGTGCCAGTCTTTTGATACTGGGCTACATAAAAGCAACCTATGTGTACTATAATATTCAATTTTAAACGCATAAATATTCTAAAAATAGCAGATGCTAGAGGCTAATCAATATAAATACAGATAAGATAACTAACTACACAAGGAATAATGGTCAGATAACAATAATTTAAATTGGAACATTTAGAAGCACTTTTTATCTACATTTTTCATTTTAGATTGTGGGAATTTACATTCTGGCTGTGGAGAAATTCTGTAATTGATCTAATTTCTATTTAAAAGGGGGAGTATTTTGCTTATATCTCCTAAACCAGTGCAGCTAGAGACATATAACCTTTACCATTGAATTCTGCTGACTAATACACTTCTGCTAATATAAGATAGCTCTATATTACCCAAGAACAAGGAGGACAACCACCCCAGAACATTCTCTACTTAAAATAGATATTAGCTATTTTTAGTACTTTGGATATATTTAGATTATCTATAAGGTCATGTGATAGCTGATAACCATTATCTAGCATCAATAGGTAGAATATAAAAATCCACAGGTAATGAAAATTCAAGTAATTTTGAAATCCATAAATAATGAGATCTATATCTCAATAATATTCATAAGTAATGAAATCTATATGTAATGAGATTTGTATCTCAATAAGATCCATAGGTAATAAAATCCCTATTTCAATACTATCCATGGTTAATGAGATTCATCCATGTGTAATGAAATCTGTATCTCAATAAGATCCATAAGTAATAAAATCCATATCTCATTACTATTCAGAAGTAATGAGATTCATAGTTAAATAAGATCCACATGTAATAAAATCCATAGCTAAATAAGATCCACAAGTAATAAAATCCATAGGCATACCAATAGCCCTAGGTAATGAAAATTGTCTGAATAAATGAAATCCACGCAAAAATGAAATAGGTGGAGTAATGATACCACTGAATATGCTATCCAGGACTTATGAAATAGGTGTCTTATATTACCATAGATTTTAACATAATGGGTCTGCAGATAGGTCCGCGTTTTATAATAATGAGTAGTCAGTACTAGTGGTGCACACAACAATGATGTGTCCGCCCTTCATTGCCACCTCTGTCCATTTACTCTTGCCTCTATGGATGCGACAAGGCATGGGGAGCAGGCAGTAAGGTGGTGCGGTGCATCTCACAGCTGGAAGATGGCGTGGGCACCTACGTGTCTGGTGCACTATCAGTGAATGCACTGTCATGCAACATGCAGAGGTGTCAAAGCAGCTAAATTTGCTTCCTGAAGGAGGTCGCGGATGCAGATGATGATGGCGTATAGGCCACGGTGCAGGTTCAGGCAGTTGGTGCGTGGGCACGGCAGATACATCTGTTAGCAGCTGTGTGTATAGGTCAGTAGGTGTGTGTATGCACAGTTGATTAAATGTAATAGGCATGGCCCAGTGTGCAACATGGTATGTACCATGTAATATATATATATAAAAATACATTTTTGAAGTTATATTGGAATCTTACAAAGGCTTTAAAGTGCTTGAAAGTACAATAGAAAGATTTTTATAAGATACCCAGATATGTTCTGAAGCTACAATTTTGACTCTAAATTTCACTTAGAGTGGTCAGAGAGCAAATTAACTTTTTGGCAAGCAATACAAAGCCACCTGGGAACCCCTTTGGAGTATCAAAGAGGTGACCAAATATCTCAGTGAGCAATAAAAAGCCACCTTGGTGAGGAGTTCCATGGTAACTTAACTTTAAGAGACTTCTAATCTCTGGATCTCCAGATGGCTCTTAGAGCATCTAGGTGGCTCTTCAAGATTCAGAAGCTCACCTAGAGAGAATATGGTTTTTCCTGATGTGTGCACCTAAGTCTAGAAAGTTGCTGGGGTCACAGGTCACATCATTCTTGCAAAATTAACAAGCAAAAATAGAGGGAAACTTGGCTGACTGATACTGGTGCTTGATCTCCAAGTTTTCAATGGTGTCGAGGCTAAAAAATCAAGTTGAGCATGCATAATGACTTTATCGGACAAATGGGGCTTATAAGCATTATGTGGTGCATCTAAATGCATTGAAATTGAAAAAATATGGCCATAGAGCACTGTGGTGTGCATCAGCAGATAATGCACTTAGTGGCTCTCCCACTTTCTGGATCTGCCCTGAGTCTCCTTCTCCCCTATTCTGTTGTTGTTGCGTGTAAGCGAGGCCACATTCTATTGCAAAGGGAGGGCCATGGCAGGCATGGTGGTAGTGGTAGTGGTGAGAATGTGAGCTATCAACCATGGCAAACTGGTTGATGGCCATTTTGGAAAACACTGAAACCAATGCATAGCATTGTAACTTGTTGACAGGAATACAAATAATAGTAATTAGTTCATATTAACTAGTTATTGAATATAAATTAATTTACTTACTTTTGAGCATGAAAAGTCTAGTTCAGTCTAGTTTAGAGAGGCTGCCGCACACCCAGTAACCCACTGCTGGGGGTGTGGATTGAGGCTGGATGAGAATTCCCAACCATAACCCCAACTCTCCCAACCCCTGGCACTGACCACAGCGGGTTTTAAAACCCCTGCAGACCACTACCTACAGTTGGTATTTTAGACAAGTAAAAATATACTGAAAGTGATATCAATGAACACTTTCTAATTGTATAAGAATTGAATTTTTTTTTTCATTACCACTTACACTGACTTAATTTGGGGAAAAATGAAAGAAAAATTTATAAGTCATTGGAAAATCAATTGTGCTTTCTGAAACTCTGTAGTTGTAATGTATATTATAGATACTAATTTTCATCCCTATTGAGTTTTGTCTGAATGTTGTGGAAACAGTGAAAAACAGTAATTCCAGTTACTTTTTGTGATTGTGAATATATAATACTAATTTATATTGTAAGGTATACTATATTTAGTCCAATAATGGATCAGTCTAGGATAAATTGCAAATTTATACATTTAAACCCTCAAATTCTAAAGTCTTGACAATTTCATAAAGTTGTGCATATATTCAATTAATTCATTACAAGAAGAAAAAATTAGCTGTCTTCATTGCTTCTCTACAAATATTTTTTGCATGCAAGTCAAAAACTGGCATAACTGGAGAAATGGGTCACAACAACAAGCTCTTGCAATTTCATTGATCTTTGTCAACTTCAACAACATTGACAGACAGTTTACTCTCACTAGTGCTCCAAATTTAACACTATTTATATTCAATCTATGTATTTGACATTCTGAGTCATAAACAGAGCTGACTACACTTTCAAAGCCCTTTGATGTGCTGTTTTTTGGACAAGACAACTTGTGTTTTCTATTGAGGTGCTTGATTTCATTGTGTTGGAAGTTGGAGGCTCTGCAGGATGGCAAGTCTGAATGTGTGGCCAATATTGGAAATTCAAAAAGTGCCTGATTAGACTGATTAGGCTATTCATGATAGCAACACCTGATTAGGCCTGAAAAGGAGACAAGTTGTCCTAATCAGGCATGCCAACAGCCTAAGCAGGTGCACTAATACTAATTAAAAGAGTATATAAATTTTGCAATAATAAATTCAAACTGCTTGCTCGTGCAGCTCACACTATGTGTTAATCCAGCTCAGCTTAGTTCTGCTGGTCAATTCAATTCAATTTTTATGCATCTGCAGGTTCACAATGACATACTTAGAATACATTAGTTAATTAATCAATAAAATCACATGATTAGATAGAGAAACTCACAAATATACTGACTACAGGAGTTGAACAGGCAGCTTTGCACAATGCGTGCAGGCTAATACTTACCTTCAACAATAAACTATTACACCATACAGGAATATATAATATAAAACATAACATTATCAAATGATGCATTTGTCTTAGTAAAGAGCTGGCAAAAAATAACGAGTGTGGCGTGTTGTATAGGAATTAAACATCGGATCCAAAAAATATATAGTGTGATAGTTAATATCTGGTTGTCTTATGATATGCACAAAATTTCAAATTCAAGTTGCAAAAAATTGTGCAGCTAAATAAGAAAGATGAGGGTTATAAAATTGAACTCATTCAGATGACATTGGTCCAAATATAACAGGTGCTAGAGTCTAATCAATTTTTAATTTAATAAGAGTTGGAAGCCTGTCGTCAATGGGCAATACTGGGATACTGTGGTTACACTAGATTGATAGGACTACAATGTATTGTTGAGAACTGGGACAGGTACAAGTAGGAAAGGTAATGAATAATACATAAAAAAGAAGCAAAAGAAAAGATTATCTAAGATAATCCAGAAAGGAGTCACATAATAAGAAAAGGACTAATAATATGTATGCTAAAAGCTAGGCTTACACTCCTCTCCACACAAAATCATTTCCACTACTCCAAGTTCCATCATGTTGGACATTATTTAGCAATAGTGGGACTCAAGGCAGCAGATTGTGCAAAGTCTGCATTAGCAGACAGACAAAAGAAACAGAAAATAATATAACATCAAAAAAAATGGAAATAGAATATAAATTAACTTGGAAACCTAATTAGTATTATTATTGTAGTATCCATGAATATTTAATTGGTCTTCACCAAAGTCCTCTGATTGGTCTTTGCCAGAGTCATTAAAGTTAAAACTAAGGTCAGCTATGAAGAGAATGCCACTTGCATACTCCTTCTTGATGGAGACTTCTCCAAGAGGAATGTAGTCACATCCAGGCAAAATTCCCTAAGAGGGATCTCCAGAGCAGGTACATTCAATGTGCGGGACCCATGATATGTCCTTGAGGATCTTTTGACATCTCTAACAACTATTAGCCTTGTTGAGACTGTCCTTGTCAGCCTCACTAAGCAGCAGAAGGTAGAAATAAGCACAAGGGGCAGCAGCAGTAGAGGGCAGAGTGGACTATGCAAAAGAAAAGGAGTGGCCAGGTTGAGCAGAGCCTTCTGCAATAAGGCTATTCCACTGCATAGACATGAGTGCAACAAGATTATCAAAACTAATAGAGTTGATGTCAAAGTCAGGAATTGCCATGATATAGAGTACAAGCATGTGGTGGGAATGAAAGAGGTGGTGGTACTTGTAGACAGATGATGTAATAGTTGTCTGACCAACTGCATTCCAAGCATTGGTGAGGATGAAAATATAGTCAAGGAAGAGGAGAGAGCCTTGAGCACAAAGGAAGAATGTATAGAGGGCAATCATATTGTAACCTTTTAGCATGAAGCACAACCGGAATTGCTTTTCAAATAGTTTCCATGCCACAAGTTTCAAAAACTCAGCTCACCCAGAGCTCTACCAAGCTGCTATCAAAGGTTCCTGCAACTGAGTTTCAGCCAGGTAGATTTTTGTCATAATATCCAATTTGGAGGCCTTGTTAGCCTTGGTTGCAGTGTAGATTGCAAATGCATCCTTGCATTGACTGAGCCAAGCTTTGATTGAGATCAGTGTGAGTGAGCTGAAAAAAGCTGTGACAAATTTTGATGCCATTATGGAGATATCAACCTCGTTGTTAGAGTTAGAGTCAATGAGGGAGCTGAGCAATGATTTAGAGGTTAATAATGGATTGATCAAATAGGTGGGCAGTACAGTGAGTGAAATAGGGGTAGTTGCTATCCAGGATGTTGAAAAGAGTAATTTGAAGTGAAAAAAAAGCTAGTATCAAAAAAATAGTGGAAGTCCATTGTCAATAGGCAACACTGGGGTGCTGTAGTCACACTAGATTAATAGGACTACAATGTATTATCAAGAACTGGGACAGGTACAAGTGGGCGAAGTAATAGTATATAAAGAAGATGCAGAAGAAAAAATTATCTAAGATGATCCAGAAAGGAGTCACATAATAAGTAAAGAGCTAATAATGTGTAAGCTGGAAGCCAAGCTTAAAAGAGTATTCTACAAGCAATTGTAATCCAATAAGCATTATTCCAATTGGAACACATAAATATATATTAAAAGCACAAGTTTTAAATTAGATAATAGAAATATATGCATTGGCTGCCTAGCAATTCACAACTTACACTAATTCTATTTAAAGAACAGAGTATATTGTCATTATCTCTGCAAACAGTGTAGCTAGAGCTATAAAACCTTTATAGGTAGATTCATTTTAAAATTACAGTTCTGCTAATATATAATACTTCTATATTCCCCTAAAGGAAGCAGGCCAACTGCACAATGCATTCTCTGCATAAATAAATATTGGCTATTTTTAGAAATTCCCACCCTTGGAATATGATTAGATTATCTATATAGTCATGTGTGTGCTATCAGAGGTATAAATAATTATCTATTAGTAATAAAAACCTTACTAATAATAAAGTGCCTGCACAATGAATATTCTGCACAGTAATAAATTCTCAATGCAATAATTATTCTGTATAGTAATGAATCCCCAATACAATGATTATTTTGTACAGTAATAAATTACCAACACAATGAATATTTTGCACAGTAATAAATTTCTGACACAATAAATATTCCATGCAGTAATAAATCTCAAATGTAATGATTATTCCAAATAGTAATGAATCTCCAACATATAATTATTCTGTACAGTAATAAATACATGAAGTAATAAATATTCTGTGTAGTAATAATTCCATGAATGAAAATTCTGCTTCATTAATCTATAGATTTTATTACCGCATATAGAAGGACCTGTCCCTATTTATTGATTAAAGTTGTCACTACTACTCCATCCACAAATGTAAAGAGCACAAGTTCAAGTTTTGCCAGTGGTAGAAAGGAACAGAAACCAAGCTCTTAGCTAAGCTCACATCAGTTAGGACTAACAACAATGAGTGCATTTAGCTCTTCCTCATGAACAGCATTTTTAAGAGGACAGCTTTGCTCTTTAAGCATTTGTAGCTAGCAGTATAATGTATTAACCAATGCATACTGGCATATATAAGGGATAAATCTACAATGCAAAAATACATTGCAAATTTGCAGGAGGGATTAGATTTAAACTCAGCTGTGATAATAGAATAGGATAGTGGCAGCAATGGGATGGGTCCACGCTGCTTATCAACTGCTACTCCACTGCCATGTCATCCCTCCAATAATGTCACAAGGGTGCACTCCTCCCTTTTCCACCTCTAGTGGCCAGCAAGCAAGGAGACCTGCCATTATCTTGTTGCCTATACAGCACAATGGTAGCAGCTCTCTGTTAAAATGGGGCAAGCATGCACAATGTTGACAATGTATCTGCACAATGTCACTGCCCTTGTCTATTCCCGTCACTTCCACATTGTTGTGCATGCCTGTTCCCCTGCTAACATATAGCAACACTACCGCAGCCTACCCCACTGCCCCCATGCTCTTCACTTAAATATGCAGACAGTAGGGTGGTGTGGCGCATCTCGCAGAAAGGGAACCAGCATAAGTGGATGCATGCCCAGCACTCTGTGGGCCAACCTGCTATCACGCAACATGCAATATAGCCATATGGCCATATTTGCCTTGCAAATGAGGTGCAGGTGTGGGAAATGGCAGCATGTAGGCCACAACACAGGGTCAGGCCATGAATGCATTGGCCTGGTATGGACATTTGTTGGTGGCTGCATGCATGGATTGGTAGGTGCCCGCATATGCACTGTTGGCCACATATATCAGGCACAGTCCACCAACATGCTGCCGCTGCCTCCTCACTTACTCCACCCCACTTATTTATGCCCCTGTGCTGGCCAAATGTAGTTATGTACCATGTAATATAAATATATATGGCAAAAATATATATTTTTTAAATTATATTAGAGATTTGATAAGGCTCTAAAGCACTAGAAAGAAGTGTAGAAAGATTTTCATATGATATTCAAAGATGTTTCAAAGCTTTAATTTTAACTCTGAATTTCACTTATTAGAGAGCTAACTAGTATTTTAGCGAGCAATAAAAAGCCACCTGGGAACCCCTTTGGAGTGTCAAAGAACTGACCAAATATCTCAGTGAACAATAAAAAGCCACCTTGGTGAGGAGTTTCATGGTAACTTAACTTTAAGAGACTTTTTGTCTCTGAATCTCCAGATGGCTCTTATAGCATCTAGGTGGCTTTTCAAAATTCACAAGCTCAACTAGGAAGAATATAGTTTTTTCTGATGCATCATTGACAATATTGCTCCCCACATTTCTCCCAAATGTAATTATTTGCGCAAATATGCTATGCCAAAAAATGCTCAAAAAGCCAAGAGTCTGCATAAAATGCAAAGCCTGCAATTACTGCACAAGTACAGGATACAACATTCACCTAGGATCATTGGCTAATGTGTATTTATTTAGGACAAAGTCTGCCAGAAGGTTGATTAGAATATACACTGCCAATACTGTTCTTATGTTACAGGGCAGATAGACATTGCATTCCTCATTGTGGCATACAGCACTACAGGGGAATTGCCAGTTGAAGCCCAAAGTGGCTAGTCTTTAGACTAGTTGTGCCAGAAAGGGAGTGAAAGCATAGGGCACCACCAGTGTGTGCCAATACCATGCATGAGAGGCTGCTAGTTAGCCAATAAGACATATGCATCTAAAGCGCTAGTGGGCCTTATATTGCCACCTCCCTTGCCTGAGTTGGCCTGCTCACTGCTGGGTGGTGCTCATTGCTGTACTTGACAGTGAGCAAAAGTGCTCATTGCTGTTGTCAGGGTTAACTGGAAAAGGAAAGCATGGAAAAATATGCTATCTCATTGCAGATTAGATTATATTGGTCAATTTTTGAATTTTCCATCAAACTTGCCATCAAGTCAGCAATTCCCATCACATGAGGACACAACACATGATACAACACTGCTACATCTGACTCAGCAACCCCTTTGGGAGTTCCCACACCCAAAAATAGAAATTTTCTACTATTAATTGAGGAGGGGCATCCTGCAGTTGGTCTGCTTCTTCTGGGGGAGTATAGGACTATCTTATATTAGGAGAACCACATTTTTGAGCTGAATCCAAATATGAAGGTTTTGTATTTTTAGCTACCGCTATTCACGCAAAATAAGCAAAATACTACAAGCAAAAATGCTCGCAGGCAGATTTCTCAGGATCCGCTGCACCAATTTAACACATTACTTAGATGAGTACATTCCTGTACTCCAATCTGGGTGAATAAGGGCTTGTTAGAAAGTAATAAATTAGAGGAATATGATGCACTTTAGAGTGTCAGAATGCGGTGAGAATTGAGCAAGACATTCTGGAAATACAGATTTTATACAGATATTTGCGCTTTTGGCCATATAAATTTGGGGAGTAGAGCTATTAATATGTTCTTCTGTAGAATAAAAGATATTTATAATATCTAAAGGTCACATTATTAAGTGCTGCATTATTATGTGCAGGAAGCGGCATATAAGTGCCCGTGTATTTTATATTAATAAGTTTATTGTGCAGCTAATACAAAATGCATCACAATGCACAGAAGCTCGTTAGAAAGGTATTAATGGGCCCTACATGCTGCAATTTAGAGCGTGCAAATTGGTGCAGCGGATCCTGAGAAATCTGCCTGCGAGCATTTTTGCTTGTAGTATTTTGCTTATTTTGCGTGAATAGCGGTAGCTAAAAATACAAAACCTTCATATTTGGATTCAGCTCAAAAATGTGGTTCTCCTAATATAAGATAGTCCTATACTCCCCCAGAAGAAGCAGACCAACTGCAGGATGCCCCTCCCCAATTAATAGTAGAAAATTTCTATTTTTGGGTGTGGGAACTCCCAAAGGGGTTGCTGAGTCAGATGTAGCAGTGTTGTATCATGTGTTGTGTCCTCATGTGATGGGAATTGCTGACTTGATGGCAAGTTTGATGGAAAATTCAAAAATTGACCAATATAATCTAATCTGCAATGAGATAGCATATTTTTCCATGCTTTCCTTTTCCAGTTAACCCTGACAACAGCGATGAGCACTCTTGCTCACTGTCAAGCACAGCAACAAGCACCACCCAGCAGTGAGCAGGCCAACCCAGGCAAAGGAGGTGGCAGTGTAAGGCCCACTAGCGCTCTGGATGCATATGTCTTATTGGCTAACTAGCAGCCTCTCATGCATAATATTGACAGACAAGGCTGAGGGCGCAGTAAGCGAAGGAATATTTTAAAGATGAGCCAAATGTCTGAGTGATACCAGGCCAGGCAACCATGGTTGAGCAGACTCTGTCCGCTTGACATGCAGCATAAACTGGGTGAGTGGCCATTGTTAGTCCACAGTAGTAGCAACCTGCAGTGTCTGGAATTCCTTGTCAGGCAAAATGACCCAGAGGGGTGGGCGACTCAGGCTCAGAAGGAATAGGGTCTCATCTGGAATATAGTGGAGCATGCGTAGATGTAAAACAAATTCAGATCTAGTGGGTTGCTATAGCAGGGACCCAGTCACATCAGGGCACAATCCAGTTGGCTGTGGGTGAGGCAGAGACCTGGGACAAGTGGGGTTCCGCGCCAGTTGGCTTAAGTGAACCACCTGCTCAGGAATGGGAAGTTCAGTAGCTGGGGCTCTCTAATAACTCCCTGGTGAAGCATGGGCCATAGCGGGTCAGAACAGTCTCCTGCAACCCAGCTTGAGGGTAACAAACTCCTCTGTTAGTTCAACTCAGTGACTAGCTGGGTTTCGAGTCTAAGTTGACTCCGGGGTCTAGGTTTTCAGCAGGAGTTGCACCCCACGTGTTAGCAGCTTACACCATAGAGTCCGGTCACTTTCCACAAGGGCAAAGCAAATAAGGTCTCCCTTCAGGGGGGCCTATATCTCATAAATTGTTGAATTAAAAAAATTAAATAAAAAAAAAAAAAATTAGTATCATGCGGACTGCAATCATGTACCACATAATAAATTATTAAGTTTAAAATAAATTAAAATTAAAAAAAGCACTCTAACATTCAAAGTGGATATTAGAATAGAGTATTAAAAGGTCTCTAAGAAAAATGTTTGGTGCAGAATTTTTTTAAATGGCATAGTTCACTCAGAATGGCATACACAAGGGCCAGACCCACATTGGCACCAATGACCTTCCATCTTCTCCCATAACTCTATATTGTTGTGTTTAAGGTGATGGTTCTACAGCTTAGTCAGTGACAGGACTATGAGAGTCCCACTAGATGCAGGGTGAAGAATATCCACCCAAAGCAGCTTGCGCTGCCCTGGAGACACAATTTCTACTCCAACTCCATCCAATAAAGGGCTAAAGCCTAGTGGTCTATACAAATTTACAATGCTACAGTGAATTAATTCCCATGCAATTATTCAATCCCTTTCTGAACAATGGAGGTGGCCTGTGCAAAGAACAGAGGGTTCTTCTTTAGAAAATTAATCAAATACTCTGTGAAGTGAATGAAGTGCAGTAGTTCTATTGCTTCAAAATAGTGTATAAACTCTCAGATTGTATTTTAAACTATATAATATGTCAACTACACAAAAAAAAATGAGAACAGTCTTGCATATAGTTTTAAATTCCATTGTATTAATTTATGTAATATTTAGTCACATTTTTGGCTGTGTCATGCATGTTACTGCAGCCATGCCATTACTGAGAATTATTCAATTCTACTTATAGTTATGTGACAATATGCCATCCATCAATCCAGCCAACACATCACTTAGATGACTGCATTCCTGTGCCCCGATCTGGGTGAGTAGGGGCTTGTTAGAAAGTGATGAATCAGGAGAATGTGATGCACTTTAGAAGTGAATGCAATTCTCCCAATACATTTCTTCAAAACACGTGCTGATGGGTCACGAGATAATTTTCCCATCCGCCAAAATTGGACTTCGTCAAAATCAATGTGTCGCAGATTTCTTTGCATGCACCAGAAACCTTTGCATATCTGTAGGTTTATGTAGAAAACTTGGAGCTAACAGGGATGGCATACTATTGTAGTACTGTATAGAGTATTTTGACATGCTTAATATATAAATTCAGCTTTTTCTCCCCTTTCCACTGTTCAATTGGAATTGAGTAGCCAATGGGCATCTTTTAGCAGTCCAGCATTTTCAATTGAACTTGGACAAGGTCCAGTACATAGTTAGAGTGACCAGCTACTAAGTTTCTAAAGCTTCACACTTCCAAAATTGCAGGCTGAGCAGAATTGCGCAATGTGCACTGATCGAAGTTGTGCGGTCAAATCAAAGTTGCACACTCTTGCTCTGGAATTGTGTGCTGCAGTCATTTTGGGCAATACATTTTTCAACCGCTTTCATATTTACTCAGAGTATTGTGGAATAAAATATATTAAATATTTGATTTTTTCTACAGTTTGAGGGAATTTCAATTCATCCAGAACTCATGTGGAGGAAACAGAATTGTATAAATCTTGCCCTAGTGTATACATTGATTTATGGATTTATTCTACACATAATACAGCACTAAAATAGTATGCCAGCCCTGTTAGCTCCAAGTTTTCTACATAAACCTACAGATATGCAAAGGTTTCTGGTGCGCGCGAAGAAATCTGCGACACGTTGATTTTGACGAAGTCCAATTTTGGCGGATGGGAAAATTATCTTGTGACCCATCAGCACATGTTTCAAAAAAATGTATTGGAAGAATTGCATTCACTCACTTTAAAGCATTGAGTTCTGGTGAAAATTTGGCAAGATATTGAAGAAATACATATTTTATGCAGATTTCTGTGCTTTTAGCCATATAAATTTGGAAAGTAGAGCTATCAAAGTGTGCATTTGGCTGTTCATGCATATTTATAATATCTAAATGTTGTGTTATTAAGCACTCCAGTATTATGTGCAAGAAGCACCGTATAAGCGCCTATGTAATTTATATTAATAAATTTATTGAGCAGCTAATACTGAACACATTACAATGTGCAGGAGCTCGTTAGAAAGGTATTAATAAGCCTTACATGTTCCAATTTAGAGCGTGCAAATTAGTGGAGCGGATCCTGAGAAATTTGCCTGCAAGCATTTTTAATTTTAGTATTTTGCTTATTGCGCACAAACTGATGCAGATAAAAATATGAGACCTTCATATTTGGATTTAGCTCAAAAATACGGTTCTCCTGATATAAGATAGTTTCATACTCCCCCAGGAAAAGCAGACCAACTGCAGGATCCTCCTCCAATTAGTAGTAGAAATTTTCTTTTTTTGGGTGTGGGAACTCCCAAAGGGGTTGCTGAGTTAGATGTGGCAGTGTTGGGTCATGTGTTATGCTTCCATGTGATGGGAATTGCGGATGTGATGCTAACTTTGATGGGAAATGCAAAAATAGACCAGTTTAATTTAATCTGTAATGAGATAGCATCTTTTTCCATGCCTTTTTTTTTTTGGTTAATCCTGACAACAGTGACGAGCACTCTTGCTCAGTGGTGTCAATGACCCCGGTCATGACCGGTCAGGCTGGGGTCGATCAAAATTGGGGTTAATGAAGGCGATTTTGGCCTGACCCAGTCAAAGGGGTCGTGAGAATCCGGTATGTGAGCTTACCCGAAGCCGCCTGACTGCTGGATGTGCATCAAGAACTAATTGATTAGACCATAATATAGGATTCAATTGTCATAGTTCACTGAACAAGATAAAACAATGATATTCACGAGTACGAAAAGCTAGCAAACTTCACAATGTCAAGGGTAAATCAGGTAAATCAGCATCCCAAACTTGCTCATGTGCCAATAAATCTGCCTCAAGATTTTTCTTCCCTCCAGGCCAATAGAATTCTAAACCGTTATCAGGGCTGAGGGTGTAGTCAAACAGGCTTGCTAGGGGTATGTTTGTTTTTCGTGAGGATGTGGCTGACTCAGGTGCTGGGTTGGTGTTGGCAGTGGGTGCTTGAGATGGTACAGGATCAGATAAGTTGTCGCTATCTGATATTTGTGCATTGCGGATGAGATTCTCTGAGTACTGACAGAAGTCAACTTGTTCATCGGTCCCTAGGCTTGCGGCATTGGAGGGGTTGGCAGCTGTGGCCTTTCCAGACACTGGGTTGATGCATGCGAGGGCTAAATTTGTAAGTTTATATCAGTAAAGTCTAAGTTGGATATTTTCTCAGTTACTCACCATCCTTTTCAAGATCTTCATCGCTTCGCCCTCCAAGCATTACCCCCTCTCGGACCTTTATTTCATCAATTTCCTTCATCGCACATTTTCGGGCATTGAGGCATGCAGAGCACCACACATTTTTGTGTGTTTTGTCTTTTTTATAGTAAGTCTTGTTCTGATAGAAGTATTTCCAGAGGGGGGAAGAGGGGATATTGAGGTTCAATTAAGTGGTACATATTTTGTAGATACTCTTGTCTCTAGCTAGAATTTCCACGACGGGCAATAAACTGGGTGGTGTCGCGATGGTCGTGGCAGTAGGTGGTTTTTGCATTCACGTGTTGTCTGACCTTCTTTGACCGCGGGCCTGATTCAGACAAGCCGGCCTGACCGAATTTGAGGTCAGGCTTTTTTGGCTGAGTCAAGAGGGTCAAGACACCACTGCTCTTGCTCACTGTGATGGACAGTAAGCAGCTCTCTCTGCTCCAGCAGAGGCTAACTGAGTTTGAAGATGCAAGCACAGAGGCATTGGTGGGCAATGGGAGGTGGCAGGTGTTTTCTGTGGATGGGGGCACAAGTGCGCCTAAGATGCACGAGGCAGCCAAGACACTGGTAGATTGTACAGGAAAGTGCGGAGTTGGTGGGGCATGTGCTGGGGGCACTGTAAGGGTGCACCTGGCAAATCTCCTGCTTACTCAGGTCTTCTCTTATCTTTCTCCATCTCCTGCTCCATTATTTTGTGATGCTTGGGGCTGGAGAGGCAATGGGCAGTGTGTCAAGAGGGCAAGAGCTGGTGGTTGAATATTTGAATCAGAATATTGACACATTGAAGTTCAACTTCAACCATTACGAGATCAGGTCTCAGCATTTGCTGAAACACCATCACATATTCATCAACAGTTGATTTTTGACTAAGTCCTTCCACCCACATCCTCTACCACCACCACCATCCCTACCCACAATATAACACCCACTGGCCCTCTGTCCACTATGTGCTGCCGCCACCAATGCCTGCCTAGGATTTGAAGGAGGAAGAGGAAGAGAGAGGGAACATGGAGATGATGTGGTGTTGTCACTCCCTCTACAGGTGCATCTACAACCACACTGCTCCATGCAGCCCCCACTGACCCGGTCCCACTCACTGTACTATGCCATGCAGCTGCAGGGTACAAAGCAACAACGTAGCGTGAAGCACGCTAAATGGGACGGCTACAGTGTAGCGTGTGACACGCTCCCACGGGACCCCGCGGGAGCCTCTTATTAATAGTATTAGTACTGATAGCAGCATTAGTATTAGACTAATAGTAATTGTAGTATAATAAATGTATGGTTTGGGGTGCGGCAGCATGAATTGCGGCAGCTTGTAGGGGCATGCGGCGGCATACTGATGTGCAGGACAGAGCGGCAGTAAATGGGGTACCATCTGTGGCTGTTTGTAAATGCCCTGGGCTGGTCGGGAGCAACCAGCGCACCTAGCGTAGCCACTCTTGGTGTCAGCTGGGGGTGGGTGGGAGCAACTGGCGGCTTCTATTTGTGCAGGGGAATAATGATTGCGGCTACTGGGGCGGCTGCACATGGGCGGCTACTGGTGAGCAGGCATGAATACCGTGCATGTAGCGGCATCGGGATCTGCGGGGGAATAATTGTTGCGGCTCCTGCGGCAGCTGCACACAGGCGGCTCCTGTGGCGGCCGCGCATGGGCGGCTATGGCGGCGGCCGCGCATGGGCGCCTACTGGTGAGCGGGCGCAAATACCGTGCATGTAGCAGCATCGGGATCTGCGGGGGAATAATTATTGCGGCTCCTGTAGTGGCTGCGCACGGGCGGCTCCTGCAGCGGCTGCACACAGGTGGCTCTTGCGGCTCTTGCGGCGGCCGCGCATGGGCGCCTATTGGTGAGCGGGTGCAAATACCGTGCATGTAGCGGCATCGGGAGCTGCGCAGGATTATTTATTGCGGCTCCTGTAGCGGCTACGCACGGGCGGCTCTTGCAGTGGCCGCGCATGGGCAGCTACTGGTGAGCGGGCATGAATACCGTGCATGTAGCAGCATCGGGATCTGCGGGGGAATAACTATTGCGGCTCCTGTAGTGGCTGCGCACGGGCGGCTCCTGCAGCGGCTGCACACAGGCGGCTCTTGAGGTGGCCGCGCATGGACGCCTATTGGTGAGCGGGCGCATATACCGTGCATGTAGCGGCATCGGGAGCCGCGCAGGAATATTTATTGCAGCTCCTGTAGCGGCTACGCATGGGCGGCTTCTGCATTGGCCGCGCATGGGCGGCTACGGCGGCGGCCGCACATGGGCGCCTACTGGTGAGCGGGCGCAAATACCGTGCATGTAGCGGCATCGGGATCTGCGGGGGAATAATTATTGCGGCTCCTGTAGTGGCTGCGCACAGGCGGCTCCTGCAGCGGCTGCACACAGGCGGCTACTGCAGCGGCCGCGCATGGCACCTATTGGTGAGCAGCCACAAATACAGTGCATGTAGCGGCATCGGGATCCGAGCAGGAATAATTATTGCAGCTCCTGCGGCGGCTGCGCATGGGCGGCTACTGGTGAGCGGGCGCGAATACTGTGCATGTAGCAGCTTTTGTTTGTGCCTATAGCAGCATCTCTTTCCATGCAAGAATTGCTATTGTGCCTACCATTTTGTGGCATCTCCTGGTGTGCATAAATAATTAACATTCACATTGTTGCCTCTTTTCATTAGTTAGGGTATGTCAATGCATATGCCACACCTACTAGTAGCACCTTCACATTATTCACCAGTTGGCTGTTCATGAGTATTGGCCTCAAAGTCTGAGCCCACCAATAATACACCCATTGTAGTTGCATACTGCAAATTGGTTGTGATTCCATTATAATATGCACATTACCATAATTACAGATGCTTTTCTGCTATGGTGGTCAGTTAGTACAGACATGTTGCATTCATCATGGTCAAATTATAAGCATAGCATAGTAGAGTACAGTGCCCTCTATGAAATTAGACACAGTGCTGCAATAGAATGGCCAATTACAATAGAAAACAGTGTTACTGTGTGAATGGTACTTTTAGACACCTCACCAGTCTATGTGAAATGGCAACATATACCTGTGCACCAGAACACTCATAAGCTGCTACACAGTATTTGTGCCCACTCACCAGTAGGCACCTGTGTGCAGCCGCCCTCGCTGCCTGTGCATAGCTGCAAGGAGCCATAAAATTATTCAATGCAGATCCCAATGCTGCTACATGCACTATATTTGCAGCTGCTCAATAGGTGCCATGCGCGGCCGCTGCAGTAGCCGCCTGTGTGCAGCCACTGCAGGAGCCGCAACAATTATTCCACATATCTGATGCCGCACATGCACGGTATTTGCGCCCGCTCACCAGTAGCCGCGCAGTAGCCGCCATGCAGCAGCCGCAGGAGTGCAATAATTATTTCCTGTGCATATCCTGATGCCGCTACATGCATGGTATTCATGCCGCTCACAGTAGGCGCCCATGCGCGGCCGCTGCCATAGCTGCCTATGCGCAGCCACTGCAGGAGCCGCCCGTGCGTAGCCGCTACAGGAGCTGCAATAATTATTCCTGCGCGGATCCCGATGCCGCTACATGCACGGTATTTGCGCCCGCTCACAGTAGCCGCCCATGCGCGGCCACTGCAAGAGCGCCCATGCGTAGCCGCTACAGGAGCCGCAATAATAATCTGCGCGGCTCCCGATGCTGCTACATGCACGGTATTTGCGCGCCGCTCACCAATAGGCGCCCATGCGCGGCCGCGAAGAGCCGCAAGAGCCGCCTGTGTGCAGCCGCTGCAGGAGCGCCGTGCGCAGCCATACAGAGCCGCATAATTATTCCCCGCAGATCCGATCCGCTACATGCACGGTATTTGCGCCGCTCACCAGTAGGGCCCATGCGCGGCACACAGGAGCCGCTGTGTGCAGCCGCTGCAGGAGCACAACAATTATCCCGCAGATCCCGATGCGCTACATGCACGGTATTCATGCCGCTCACCAGTAGCCGCCAATGGCAGCCACTGTAGGAGCCGCGTGCGTAGCGCTACAGGAGCCGCAATAATTATTCCCTGCGCGGATCCGATGCCGCTACATGCACGGTATTTGCGCCCGCTCACAATAGGCGCCCATGCGCGGCCGCCACAGGAGCGCATGCACAGCACCCCACTGGTCAGCTACTGGCCTCCAGTGGTAAAAATTTAATCATTCATTTTCCACTATACTATTCTATGGTAGAATTTCATTTTTGACCACTGACCAACCAGTGGTGACCAGTGGTTGACCATGCTTAGGGGTACTGGAGAGTAAAGACTCATTTCCTATACTATTCTATGTAGAATTTCATTTTGACCACTGACCAACCAGTGGTGACCAGTGGTTGACCACTGCTTAGGGGTACTGGAGTAAAGACCTCATCACGGTCGCAGCTGTATGATACAAGACTGCTGCTGCAAACCCCGGCTCGGCCTTGTGCACTAGGTGCTACAGGTGGGGCCACGCCTCTACATCGTGTAAAGTGCGCGCAATCCGCTGCCCTCAATGCAGCGGCCCGCACGAGAGCATCTCCATCGCGATCAGTGTGGTTTATGCCGAGGTAATCCCAAGCCACTCCACCGCTTGCCCCACCAAGGAGGGTGTGCCGTGCCCTCATGCTCATCGGTGCCCCAACTGCAAGGGCCCGCACAGCGCTACTGACTGGAAGTGTCCCTTCTGGAAGCATTGTTTCGATCGCACGTGGATCGAGGCAAAATACGCTGAAGTACGTGCAGTTCTGCTCGCACCGCGTTCCATCTAACTCCTCACCCGTAGCTTAATGCTGGACAAGGGACGGATTAGTGTTTTTTCTTTTAACGTTGCGAAAATTACGCATACGTTGATGTACTATTAGAAAATTGTAAAGATGTTTACGATGTTCTGTTTATCCAAGAACCGCCTAGGCAGGTTATAAGAATGGCGCCGTCGACCACTCGGTCGCTGGTGATGTTGTAGTTGGTGCCCCAAAGCATCCCGCTTGGACCACCATGGTGCGCCCCTCGGTAGGGGATAGCCACCACGCGTACTGGCCTATATTTCCAATAGGCTTGCCCGCTTCGTCGTCGATGCGTCGAGATATCCTTGACCATCGTGACATCTTTGTCTGTCGCTCACCTATGGGCCCAAGACAATGCTCTTGATGAACGTCTACAATGACGATCAGAACACTGCGCTATGGTTCATTGCCGATCGCGACGTCTCGCTCCCCCCTTTGTCTATATGGGGGGAGATTTCAACTGTCATTCGTTGATGTGGGATCCTAGGATTTCACATCACAGATTGCAGGCAATCCAACTGCTGAATACGGCAGCCCGATTGGGTCTGGATCTAGCTCCATTTGCTAATCCAGGTCCCACATTTATATCTCACAACTCAGAACTTGAACCATTGGTGATAGATCTGGTGTTTATTAAATCTCAAGATGCGCTGCGCTTACCACTGCAGCGGGTCACGGACATGCAGGGGACATCAGATCACATCCCGATCTCCACCGTCATCGAACTCGGCTTCCAGTTACTGGAAGAATCGAGGTTCTTTATCAAGCCAGGAAGCCCGGCTGAGGCCGACTTCTTGTCTCAAATCATTCGCACCTTCAAGGAATGGCCCTTGGATGCGATAAATTCGGCCGCAGACGTGGATCGGATTGCCGAAGGCATCTGTGACACATTCTCTGCTGCGTGGGATGACCACGCGACGGAGGCGCGCATCACATCACACTCGAAGCCATGGTGGAATGGCCAGTGTGCTTATGCATTTCGACGGTACCAGTCCTCCCGTTCTAAGGAGGACTGGGCCTGGTTTCGCCGCACCGTCAGGGCGGCCAAGCGCGAATTCTTTGATGCTCGCATCGAGGAAGTTGCTACTACCAATAAGCGCCCATGGGACCTCATGAATTGGGTCCAGCAGCGTAAAAACCCCCTTGCGAGGCTATCCAGTATAAGGATAAGCCTTGTAACACATGGCAGACCTATGGGATGCCCTTCATGGTACATACAACTCGGCCTCTGGTCGAGAGTGCGACCATTCAGTCCTGGATGACCTGCCCGACATGCCGAGAGGGATTGGGTCCCATTTTCAGAGCTCGAACTTAAGGAGGCCTGGCCGCCTGTGCGAGTGGCTCATCTCCAGGTCCGGACCACGTTACGTGGCCCCACCTTAAAAAGATAGTAGAGGACCCAGTGTGCTCGAAATCTTTACCGTGTTGGCGAATGGCTGTATTTGGTTCGGTCATTGGCCCACACACTTCAAGGAATCTGTCTCGGTTATCATCCCAAACCAGGCAAACCTTCATATGCTACTCCTAAGTCGTTCAGGCCCATTGTACTCCTGAACACGTTGGGTAAACTCTTCGAGAAAATGCTCTCGAATCGCATCCAGTTCGAAATGATCGAGCTGGATATTGTCCATCCAAACCAGTTTGGCGGCGTTCGACAGCGCTCGACCGAAGATGCTGGGTTGTACCTTACCCACTTGTGCGTGCGGGGTGGGCGAGGAACTCAAGACGAGTGTTATCACTTTTGATATGCTCAGTTCTTTCCATCTCTGAACCACGATTTTCTGCTCGCGTTCTCAAAAAGCAAGGATTTCCTGCCCGGTGGTGAAATTCTTTGCGTCCTACCTTGTTGGGAGATCTACTTCTTATAAGTGGAACTCTTTCACGTGGATCCCGGCAGGCTGATGTGGGAGTAGGGCAGGGCTCCGCGCTCTCGCCGTACTCTCCGCTCTATACATCGCTCCAATTATGAAGCTGTACGAGATGAGGGCTGTCAATATTGACACCACCCTTCTTTCTTATGTGGATGACGGAACTGTGATTGCACAGTCCAAATCTCTAGACGACAATAATTCTATGCTTAGGAAGCGTATGAGATATTGTTTAAGCTTTTCACTTCATCGGCCTCATCTTGGAAACACAACAAGACGGAGTTGTTCCATTCTCGCGCGCGCGGGACAAGTACAACCCCTCACTCGATCTGGGGTATGCACCTTTCACGGAGACTCCCGTCAACACCCAAGACATTTGGCGGTACCTTGGTTTTATTTTGATCGTCAGCTCACATTCCATGAGCACGTTCAATACTACTCCACCAAAGCACTCACCACCGTCATGGCGATGAGAATGCTGGGTAATTCATCAGGGGCTTTCTGCAAGCAGAAGCGCCTTCTTTATCAGTCGTGTGTGGTGCCTATTGCCACATATGGCTTTCATCTATGGTATTTTACAGGAGCCCACATTCACTAGTGCCTACCACTTTTAATGAAAAAAACGCGGCAACTGCCAGCATGCACTCGTTTATTTGCCGTCTCAAATTTGAAATGAAACAGCCATACCAATTTATGAAATCGCACACGGCAAAATTATCATTCATTGCCGCGGAATTTTCAATTCTATCAGGCGCAATTTTCATTATTTGCTGCATGTATTATCATTGTGTGCCATGTGCATATCATCTCAGTGCCGTGTATAATATCATTCAGCGCCATGTGCAATATCATTAGGTGCCATGTGCAATATCATTAGGCCGTGCGATATCATTATGTGGCATATAATATCATTAGCGCCATGTGCAATATCATTAGGTGCTGTGGGCAATATCATTGTGTGCTGCATATAATATCATTCAGCATGTGTGCAATATCATTCAGTGCTGTGTGGAATATCATTGGTGCCACATATAATATCATTTTCAGTGCGTGTGCGATATTATTAGTGCCACATAATATCATTTAGTGCCGTGTGCGATATCATTTAGCGCCGTGTGCAATATCATTAGGTGCACATATAATATCATTTAGCGCGTGTGCAATATCATTAGGTGCCGTGTGCAAATCATTAGGTGCTGTGTGCAATATCATTAATTGCTGTGCAGAATATCATCAGCGCCATGTGCAATATCATTAGGTGCATGTGCGATATCATTAGGCGCTGTGTGCAATATCATTAGGCGCCTTGGGCGATATCATTAATTGCTGTGCACAATATCATTCAGCGCCTTGTGCAATATTATTAGGCGCCATGTGCGATATCATTAGGTGCTGTGTATGATATCATTAGGTGCCATGTGCGATATTATTTCTGCTGCAGGTATATCACATGAGCATATACCACATGACCAGGGGGTGTGACCTGCTAAAAATAGCCAATATCTATTATTGGTGTGGGGTGCATATGGCTGGCTGTCCTGCATTCCCTGTGCAAATATAGAACTATTATATCAGCAGAAGCGTATTTTTGAGCTGAATCCATCTGTAAAGGTTTCATGGCTCTAGCATCACTGGCTGCTGAGATAATAGCAAAATACTGTGTTCTTTAAATAGAAATAGCGTAAATCATGAATTTCTCAGCGCCCAGGCAGTATTTTCCCACGATCTAAATTGAAACCTGTACTTCAAATTCATATCTATAAGATCAAATTAGAATTATGCTTATCGGATTACTAATGTGTATGCAATACCTTATCAAAATCTAAATTGATTAGGCTCTAGCGCCTGCAATAATTGGAATATTGAAATAATCTAAATTGGCCCTTTTTAAGCTCATGTTACTCTTTTAGATCCCCAAGTAACTAATTGAACTCAGAACTTTACCTAATCTCATCCGCAAGAAATGTCGCAATATCTACGCTGCTCTACCGATTGATGTACATGAAATTTTGATGTGCTGTCAATGTAGGTATCCATAAAAGGTTATTTAGAATCCATATTTTTAGTTTGCGGGTTATTACCATACCTCCAATATAGCTAACTCAGAATCACCTCTCTGAGCAGGTGTTCAAAGTACCTATATGCATACCTAACCACTTTGCTCAATTCTGTAAGGTGCCAACCTTAGAAAACTTGAGGTTACTGTAATATGAGCATTACTTTATTGACATTTTATTCCTGGGCTCTTGATTCATACACCTATCTCACATAACAGAGAAAGTGGGTAAGTATGCATATAGGTACTTCGAACAACTGCTCAGATAGGTGAGTCTGAGTTAGCTATATTGGAGGTATGGTAAACCGCAAACTAAAAATATGGATTCTAAATAACCTTTTATGGATACCTACATTGACAGCACATCAAAATTTCATGTACATCAATCGGTAGAGCAGCGTAGATATTGCGACATTTCTTGCGGGATGAGATTAGGTAAAGTTCTGAGTTCAATTAGTTACTTGGGGATCTAAAAGAGTAACATGAGCTTAAAAAGGGCCAATTTAGATTATTTCAATATTCCAATTATTGCAGGCGCTAGAGCCTAATCAATTTGGATTTTGATAAGGGTATTGCATACACATTAGTAATCCGATAAGCATAATTCTAATTTGATCCTATAGATATGAATTTGAAGTACAGGTTTCAATTTAGATCGTGGGAAAATACTGCCTGGGCGCTGAGAAATTCATGATTTACGCTATTTCTATTTAAAGAACACAGTATTTTGCTATTATCTCAGCAGCCAGTGATGCTAGAGCCATGAAACCTTTACAGATGGATTCAGCTCAAAAATACGCTTCTGCTGATATATAATAGTTCTATATTTGCACAGGGAATGCAGGACAGCCAGCCATATGCACCCCACACCAATAATAGATATTGGCTATTTTTAGCAGGTCACACCCCCTGGTCATGTGGTATATGCTCATGTGATATACCTGCAGCAGAAATAATATCGCACATGGCACCTAATGATATCATACACAGCACCTAATGATATCGCACATGGCGCCTAATGATATCGCACGTGGCACTGAATGATATCGTACACAGCACCTAATGATATCGTACACGGCGCTGAATGAAATTATATATGGCACATAATGATATCGCACACGGCGCCTAATGATATTGCATGTGGCATTGAATGATATCGTACACGGCGCTGAATGATATTGTACACAGCACTGAATGATATTATATACGGCACATAATGATATCGCACACAGCGCCTAATGATATTGCATGTGGCACTGAATGATATCATACACAGCACCTAATGATATTGTACACAGCGCTGAATGATATTGTACACGGCGCTGAATGAAATTATATATGGCACATAATGATATCGCACACGGAGCTGAATGATATTATATGCGGCACTGAATGATATTGTACACGGCGCCTAATGATATTGCACATGGCGCTGAATGATATTATATGCGGCACATAATGATATTGCACATGGTGCCTAATGATATTGCACATGGCACATAATGAATTGTACATGGCACTGAATGATATTGTACATGGCGCCTAATGATATTGCATGTGGCGCTGAATGATATTATATGCGGCACCCAATGATAACACATATGGCAAGTATTGAAATTGCGCACTTTAATGATAGCAACATGCGGCACCTAATGAAAATTGCGCCTGATAGAATTGAAATTCCGCGGCAATAATGAATATTTTGCCGTGTGCGATTTCATAAATTGGTAGGCTGTTTCATTTCAAATTTGAGACGGCAAATAACACGAGTGCGTGCTGGCAGTTGCCGCGTTTTTTTCATTAAAAGTGGTAGGCACACTCCCACATTAAAGGGATCCTTAAAAGCTTACTTCGATGCAGCGTAAGCGGCTTGTTGGATCACTGGCGCTTCAGGATGTCGCCAACAATGGAGTGCAGGCCATTGCTGGCTTGATCCCTATTCATCTCCATTTGCGAAGATGGCCGACAGGTCAAACCTTCGCATTGCTACACTGTCGGACACTCATCCGACACGGTCTCTTATGGAGGCTGAGTTTCAAAAGGGCGCTGCTCCCCATCAGCACGCCCTGTCTCACTGTCGCACAAAGAAGTCTTTCGCTGTGCGTGGGACGGAGTTGTTGAGGCCAATGAGGCCCTTCACCAACTGTCAGAGACATTGGCGCCACAGCGCCTTTGTCAAAGCCTGGATCTCGCCTACTGGACTTATTTCCAGACAGCGTCACTTATGACGTGTTCGTGTCACGTGAGGACACACCTGCACCTGGGAGTCTGCCCCAGGCCGCTTCACTCTCTCGAAAGGGAGGAGTCGCCGCCTCGGTTGGATGCTCCAGTGGCTGCTCCAGGTCATAGCCGACCCGGTTCTGGCTGAACTCCAGTGCCTGCATGACCCCCTTAGGGAAATTCGGGCGCAGTGTTTGGACAGTCAAGGACTGGCGGGGGGGGCTGGCATTGATGTCGCCGACCTGCGGGCCCTTGATGAGGATCACGAGCAGCCCGCCTTCGAGGGGGGTGGGCGGTAATGAGGACGCGGTCCTCGCTGAACTACAGCATTTGAATGATCCTTGCGGACATCCGGGCTGTGTTTGGACGAGGAGGATGCACTGGGGCGGCATGGGGGTTGATGTCGCTGCTTCAGAGAAGCTATACAGTTCCACTCAGATGATGGGAATGGAATCGCTAACTATGTTAGGCGCGCGGGGGCTGCCCAGGCGCTAAGCGTAATAAATCCAACGACAATGATGCGGCCATCAAGGCGCATCTTGACGACGTCTTGGCTCAGTGCCAGGATGACCCCAAGTGTGTATACGCGGCCACGGATGCATCTGTGCCCACTATATCACGCTACCAGGCAGCTTCGGCTTGCTTGGTATTTCGCGCGCACAAAACTGTTTATCAGAGCAGGTTTGTGGCTGGCAGAGTACTCAGTTCAGACGCTGAGTTATTCGCTATCCGCGCAGCTATCGAGAACGCCGTGAGGCTGCCTGATGCTACGCGCATAGTATTGTTTACAGACTCCATTGGTTCTGCTAAGCGGGCAGTGAATCCTTCTGTGCACTCCGGTCAAGGTCACTCCTTGAGGGTGTGTGCTGTTCTCAAGCAGTGGTTCAAAGAGGACCCTTCTCGTACCCTCTCCTTCGTCTACGCGCCTTCGCATCTTCGGTGGGGTGTTCACTTTGACGCGCATCTGTTTGTGTGCGACCTCCCTCCTGTACCGGCTGCAAAGCCGTATACTTCTTATGACAGCAGGCGCAAACACGCCGCTGATTCCAGTTCGGATGCATGGAAGTCCTCCTTCCTCCACTCCCAAGATCGTGGGCATCAATTTTTGATGCTCAAAGGCCTTGGCAAGGGCCAAATACTTCCATCTACCGTCTCTGGCGGCAAATGGCTTTCGTCTGCGAGTGAGTCTCTTAGTCTCACCGCACGCTTGACTCGGTGTATACTGGGCCACGCCCCTATTGGTGGTGATGGTAACCCCATTGCCTATCCATGTTCCTGCAGTGCACGACATCAAACTCGCGAGCACATCTTTGCTTGGTATCCCAAGTACAAGCGTACCCTGCCCCAGGGCAAGCAACCAACTCTGTTGGTGCATGTCCTTGATTTCCTGCGCAAAAACCCTTTGGCTTTTGCCTCGCCAGCTACTCCTCCGGGAGGGGCTGGATAACAGTAATGGACGGCCATAACCTGATGGCTGGTCCTTGGGGCATCGTAAATCTGTAGACCAAGGAACTTCGGTTCCGTGATCGGACGGGGTTGCAGTGGAAATTGGGTCTCCGGGCTCCGCAACGGGCCCGGGCGGGTGCTCGTCACACCCGCATCTGGTGGGACTCTTGTAGTCCTGTCACTGACCCAACTGTAGGACCATCACCTTAAACACGACGACGTAGAGTTACGGGAGAAGATGGAAGGTCATTGGTGCCACGTAGGGTCAGACGTTGGGGGGCCCAAATTCTTTTGATGGCCACTTTTGACATTACGTCGCTGGTTTTTTTTTTTTTTTTTTTTTTGAATCCTGCGGCGTCCCGAAGGGCGTCGCAATTTATTACGCGGTGCGCGATTGCAGTCCGCAGCCAACTACCCCAGATACATGAAGTAACTAACGAGTTTAACGAGACAAGCAAACCAGAAGAAGGTGCCTCGGGAAGGGAAACCCTTGCCTAGCAAATATGTCGATGGCAGCCGCAAGCGGTGGAGGCATCAACAGAACAGAGCGGCACCAGCGACAAAATGTCGAAAGTATCCGTCAAAAGAATTTGGGCCCCCCAACGTCTGACCCTAAGTGGCACCGATGACCTCCCATCTTCTCCCGTAACTCTACGTCGTGTTTAAGGTGATGGTCCTACATTTGGGTCAGTGACAGGACTACGAGAGTCCCACCAGATGCGGGTGTGACGAGCACCCGCCCGAATTCCCATCTAGCCCTCGCGGAGCCCGGAGACCCAATTTCCACTGCAACCCCGTCCGATCACGGAACCAAGTTCCTTGGTCTACAGATTTACGATGCCACGAAGGACCAGCCATCAGGTTATGGCCGTCCATTACTGTTATCCAGCCCCTCCCGGAGGAGTAGCCGGCGAGGCAAAAGCCAAAGGGTTTTTGCGCAGAAATCAAGGACATGAACCAACAAGGTTGGTTGCTTGCCCTGGGGCAGGGTACGCTTATACTTGGGACACCAAGCAAAGATGTGCTCGCGAGTTTGACGTCGCGCGCCGCAGGAACATGGATAGGCAATGGGGTTACCATCGCCTCATTTGGCCTAAACCGTTCGAAGTACGAACCAATAGGGGCGTGGCCCAGTATGCACCGAGTCAAGCGTGCGGTGAGACTAAGAGACTCACTCGCAGACGAAAGCCATTTGCCGCCAGAGACGGTAGATGGAAGTATTTGGCCCTTGCCGAGGCCTTTGAGCATCAAAAATTGACGCCCACGATCTTGGGAATGGAGGAAGGAGGACTTCCATGCATCCGAACTGGAATCAGCGCGTGTTTGCGCCTGCTGTCATAAGAAGTATATGGCTTTGCAGCCGGTACTGGAGGGAGGTCCGCACAAACAAGTGCGCGTCAAAGTGAACGCCCCACCGAAGACGCGAAGGCGCGTAGACGAAGGAGAGGGTACGAGAGGGTCCTCTTTGAACCACTGCTTGAGAACAGCACACACCCGCAAGGAGTGACCTTGACCGGAGTGCACGGAAGGATCCACTGCCCGCTTGGCGGAAGCAATGGAATCTGTAAACAATACTATGCGCGTAGCATCAGGCAGCCTCACGGCATTCTCGATAGCTGCGCGGATAGCGAATAACTCAGCGTCTGAACTGAGTACTCTGCCAGCCACAAACCTGCTCTAATAAACAGTTTTGTGCTCGCGAAATACCAAGCAAGCCGAAGCTGCCTGGTAGCGTGATATAGTGGGCACAGATGCATCCGTGGCCGCATATACACACTTGGGGTCGTCCTG
This sequence comes from Pholiota adiposa, assembly GCA_009935795.1. Classification (NCBI taxonomy): domain Eukaryota; kingdom Fungi; phylum Basidiomycota; class Agaricomycetes; order Agaricales; family Strophariaceae; genus Pholiota; species Pholiota adiposa. The sequence goes on along the minus strand of QEYC01000135.1, from coordinate 19,772 downwards.
GCACTGAGCCAAGACTTCGTCAAGATGCGTCTTGATGGCTGCATCATTGTCGTTGGATTTATTACGCTTAGCGCCTGGGGCAGCCCCCGCGCGCCTAACGTAGTTAGCGATTCCATTCCCACCATCTGAGTTGGAACCGTAAGCTTCTCTGAAGGCAGCGACATCAACCCCCATGCCGCCCCCAGTGCGTCCTCCTCGTCCAAACACAGCGCGGATGTCCCGCAAGGGATCATTCAAATGCTGTAATTCAGCGAGGACCGCGTCCTCATTACCGCCAGCCCCCCCTCGAAGGCGGGCTGCTCGGTGATCCTCATCAAGGGCCCGCAGGTCGGCGACATCAATGCCAGCCCCCCCGCCCGTCCTTGACTGTCCAAACACTGCCCGAATTCCCCTAAGGGGGTCATGCAGGCGCTTGAGTTCGGCCAGAACCGGGTCGGCATGACCCGGAGCAGCTGCTGGAGCATCCACTCGAGGCGGCGACTCCTCCCTTTCGAGAGGTGAAGCGGCCCGGGGCAGACTCCCAGGTGCAGGTGTGTCCTCACGTGGAGGCGGCACGAACACGTCATAAGTGACACTATTTGGAAATAAGTCCAGTAGGCGGGATCCAGGCTTTGACATAGGCGCTGTGGGCGCCAATGTCTCCGACAGTTGGTGGAGGGCCTCATTGGCCTCAACGACTCTGCCACGCACAGCAAAAGACTTCTTTGTGCGACGGTGAGAGAGGGCGTGCTGATGGGGAGCAGCGCCCTTTTGAAACTCAGCCTCCATAAGAGACCGTGTCGGATGAGTGTCCGACAGTGTAGCAATGCGAAGGTTTGACCTGTCGGCCATCTTTCGCAAATGGAGATGAATAGGGATCAGGCCAGCGATGGCCTGCACTCCCATTGTTGGCGACGTCCTGAAGGCGCCAGTGATCCAACAAGCAGCTTTACGCTGCATCAATGTAAGGCTTTTAAGGATCCCTTTGATGCAGGCTCCTGTAAAATACCATAGACGAAAGCCATATGTGGCAATAGGCACCACACACGACCAATAAAGAAGGCGCTTCTGCTTAGCAGAAAGCCCCCTGGATGAATTACCTAGCATCCTCATCGCCATGATGGTGGTGAGTGCTTTGGTGGAGTAGTATTGAACGTGCTCATGGAATGTGAGCTGACGATCAAAATAAAACCCAAGGTACCACCAAATGGTCTTGGGTGTTAAACGGGAGTCTCCCGTGAAAGGTGCATACCCCAGATTGAGTGAGGGGTTGTACTTGTCCCGCGTGCGCGAGAAGTGGAACAACTCCATCTTGTTGTGTTCCAAGACGAGGCCGAATGAAGTGAAAAGCTTAAACAATATCTCATACGCTTCCTTAAGCGTAGAATTATTGTTGTCTAGAGATTTAGATTGTGCAATCACAGTTCCATCATCCACATAAGAAAGAAGGGTGGTGTCAATATTGACAGCCCTCATCTCGTACAGCTTCATAATTGGAGCGATGTATAGAGCGGAGAGTACAGGCGAGAGCGCGGAGCCCTGCCCTACTCCCACATCAGCCTGCTGGGGATCTGACGTGAAAGAGTTCCACTTATAAGAAGTGGATCTCCCAACAAGGTAGGATGCAAAGAATTTCACCACCGGGGCAGGAAATCCTTGCTTTTTGAGAACCACGAGCAGAAAATTGTGGTTCAGAGATGGAAAGAACTGAGCAATATCAAAAGCAATAACACTCGTCTTGAGGTTCCTCGCTCACCCCGCACGCACAAGGTGGGTAAGGTACAACCCAGCATCTTCAGTCGAGCGCTGCCGCATGCCGCCAAACTGGTTTGGATGGACAATGTCCAGCTCGATCATTTCGAACTGGATGCGATTTGAGAGCATTTTCTCGAAAAGTTTACCCAATGTGTTCAGGAGCACAATGGGCCTGAACGACTTAGGAGTAGCATATGAAGGTTTGCCTGGTTTTGGTATGATAACCGAGACAGATTCCTTAAAGTGTGTGGGCCAATGACCGAACCAAATACAGCCATTCGCCAACACGGTAAAGATTTCGAGGCACACTGGGTCCTCTACTATCTTTTTAAGGTGGGGCCACGTAACGTGGTCGGACCTGGAGATGAGCATCCAATGAAGGTCATCCAATAACGATAACCCAGGAGTAGCAACAGGAAGAGGACCATGAAGATCAGAATGAATCAGCTCCAGTGGTTTGGTAGAGCGACTAGGCGAAGAGGGAAAAGGTGAAGACACCATTTTGCCTGCAAGACAAGGTTCACAATTGGATCTGGCTGCTCTTTGGAATTGAGCACAAGACCAATAACCATATCTTCCCTGATCAGTTTCTTGACATCTGCATAGCTGTGATGGCCAAAGCGACGATGCAGAGATTTAGATCGAAAGGAAGCGTAGAAGCGGCGTGTGCATGCTCAGAAATGACCTCAGTGACTCCATTAAGGATGCCAGTATTCTCATTAGTAACTTTGGCAGTAAAGAGCGTCTTTCCATCACGTTTAAAGTGCATAGTGGTGTCATCCACAAGCATTTTGAAACTTTGTGTTTAGTGGGTAGAGACATGCAATAAGTTATTTCTGAGCTGGGGTTATAAAACACGAGTAAACTCTACAGGATGCATATCTTGCTACTACTGTGTGGAGTAAACACCAAGAACCAACATCTTCAGAGTAGATGATATCATGACTTGCTAGATGGATTGGGGCGCAGAGGACGATTGGCGCATCCACTGATGATGAGGGGTCATATGACTAGTGGCCCCTGTATCTGCAAGCCAAAGAAGTCAGCATCGCTCTGAAGAGTGGTAGGATTTTTTTTTTTTTTTTTTTTGAATCCTGCGACGTCCCCGAAGGGCATCGCAATTTATTACGCGGTGCGCGATCGCAGTCCGCGGCTAACTACAACAAATACATGAAGTAACTAACGAGTTTAACGAGACAAGCAACCAGAAGAAGGTGCCTCGGGAAGGGAAACCTTGCCTAGCAAATATGTCGATGGCGAGCCGCAAGCGCGTGGAGAATCAACAGAACAGATCAGCGCAACAACAAATTGTTGAGGCTTCCGTCGAGAGAATATCAGGCCCTCAGAGGACCAGACTACGCCCGCCCCAACTCCAACCCAAATCGAAGTCATCGTTGCTCACCATACACCGTAGCCAAGGAATAAACCCACCCAAAGGCAGATCCAGAGCCCGACTGCTTTGCCGTCTAACCCTCTGGAGGGCTGGCCATTAGCACCAATGTTCCAACCCGGCACCATTGAAGGACGGGAGAGACTACCGCTAGGGTGTACGCCATTAATGCCTCAGCTGGCAACCGACCCTATGGGTCGTGTCACTGCTGCAGCGAACGCAGTCCGAGTCGACAAGATTGGCCGTCTATTACTGTTATCCAGCCCCCCCGGAGAGCAGCAGCGGCGAGGCAAACAAAGTTTAGGGCCACCTTGCGGTGAGCCCTATTGGGATCTTTGGAGGACTTCGGCAGGGAGTCTTATACCCCGCCTACTAACCCTATGTGCTCAAGGTGCTGGGCGGCCGCTTCTGCGACCTCCTATTAGGTGTTGCGGCTTTCCATTCCACGGTCTCTACTACTGGCAGACAGTGGTCCAACCCACCGCGGCCAGATTCAAATTAACCAAGGTCCAGCAGGTCGTCTTACTCGTGGCTACGGCTTTGCACTGCCAGCTTAAACCCCTAGGGGTGCCGGACTTGGCAGGGTTGATTTACCACGCCTGCCTATTAGGTTGGCATTTTTACCCACTCACAACTCAGGTTCAACCCAAATGTCCCAACACTCCGGCTTCAACTTAAGCTCCGAAAGCACTTATTAGGTGCCGCGAAACCGACAGTGGATATAGATCTCTCGGGCCAGGATAGAGGGACTACCTCATCCTGCCACGGCTCAGCCGACACGGGGCGCGACCCCCGCCGTACCTTCCCGTCCCCCGGCAGCTGGTTTGCTGGTACCATATTTGGCCCCACGGATCCCCAATGCTGTTCGGAGTCACTGCCTTGCCACCTTGGTCCTAAGACCGGTCCACGGATGTGCACCCTATTAGGGGTTCCGGGAGTACCCAAGATGACTAACGACCAAGCAGAGCCTGGTGACTGGGTGCCCTGTCCTAGCCCACGGTGGACGAATCTTAACCAAGGGTGGGTATGCGGCACACGGTGGATGAACCTTAACCAAGCACCTACCCAGGTTGGGGTGTTATCAGCCCAATTCCCAGTCTTACCGTGCCCTATCCTTTCAGTCCCTTCCGGGCAACCAACTCCTGCCAGAGTCAGCCTTAGGCTTGGGAGTGCTCACCTCGTGTTGAACGTTGTGGATCACAGCACCCCCCCCCTCTGGCGGCATATAGCCCTTAAGTCCTACACAATAGTCGTGATCATGGGAACCCGAGTGGTCCTCCACGTGGTCCAGAGACCCCGCGGCACAGACTTATGGTATCTGCATTGTAGGGGAATTGAACCCCCAACCTCTTGGATAGTGCACAGCCACCCTCACCAGGTCTTCAGTGATCTAAACCACTAGGCTACTGGGGCCTTGAAGAGTGGTAGGATCAGTAATAGAGAGTGCACTTGCATTACCAGCATATCCTCAACATCCTTATCCTTGTCTTCGACGATTTCCTGCGCTTTAGCGGCCCGTTTCGGCTTCTTTCCGCGTGTGCGGACGCTCTCCTGCGCATCTGACTGTGCCCGAATAAATCGGTGACATTTATCCTGTATATGACCAGGAATGCCGCAGAAAGTGCATTTGAGCGAAGCGGATGGTGTAGGCGCTGTAGCAAGTGCAGCTCCGACGTTTGGTGCATCTGCAGCGCAATGACGACGCTGTGCTTCTTCTGTAAAGAAAGCGGACTGAATAGACTGCTTGTCCAGCTTGTTCAGAAGCAAAAGCGACGATGCAAATGTGGAATACTCGTCAGGAAGCGCTCTAATCATGGCCATAGAGGCGAGCTCGTCATCTAGTATCTTCAGATCAAAGCCTGTAGGGCGCAGATCCTGAATGCGTCAAATTGAAGTGTCCACTCTATTGATAAGAGACTGCAAAGTCTCATCATCTGTCTTTCTAATGGAGAACAGATCGTCATAGGCATTGAACCTATTACCAGGACGCTTTTGGAGGTGAATAGCTTTCAAAGCATCCCACATCTTGACAGGATCATCAGAGATGCCTTTAAGATGGATCTTTTGATTGTCCTCAACTAATAGAAAGATGTAGCCAGCTGCTTTGTCCGATTTTGTCTGCCATGCGTCCAAAGTGGTGAGCTGGCTGTAGGCGGTGTAGACAGTATAGGAGACTGTGAGGAACCATCTACAATGCACCATACGCCCTGAGCACGAAGCCAGGCTTGGATTTCATCAGCCCAAGAGTTGTAGTTGGTGGAGTTGAGTTTGGGAAAGTTGGGAATGTTTGTAGATGACATGATTGGCAATGGACGACGAAACGGAACGGCGTGCAACTGCGATCAGAGGTAGGTAAAGGTGTGATACACACGCGTGTCGAGTTAGAAAACTCAAGACACAAAAACTCCGGAGTAATCAACAAAAGAAAAGCGAAGCTAATCTAGACTACTCAAGATGAAGAGATAAAAAAGTCGAGATAACTCGGAGTCCAGATGGTTGTTCCGAGGGAAACTAAGCCCTAAGAGCGTGCAAGTTCCTCTGTACTGGCGGCAGCAATATAAGGCTGGGCCTGGCACAGGATTACAAGAAAAACGCGATATAGAGAAGAGCAAATGAGTATATTACGAATTAAAGCGCTGTGAGCGCGGGGCCCATAACCTGTTAAAGGCAGCAGGTAGGCGAGGTCGTCAGACAGCTAGCTGCCAAGTTAGACGGACTTGGAGCGAGATATAGACAAGCTATGAAGAGCTGAAGTCCGGAGTAAGTAACTAAGTATATTTGAATGAGAGGAGAGACTACTACTAACCTGAAGTCCGGAGTAAGTAACTGAGGACTTCAGGAAACTAAGTACAACCTTATATACTACTAGGACAGAGTCCAGAGTAATCTAGGACAGACAATTCCAGTGTAGTCTGGTAATTGTCTGGTAACTAACTAGAAGTGTCTAGTGAATTCTGGTAAGGTCTAGAAGTCTAGACTGGTCTGGAATGAACTAGAACTACAATGTGCTCAGAATGATAAAAGGAGAACATTGGGAAAAGTCTAGACTTGAGTCTAGAACAATCCAGATGAGTCTGGATGAGTCTGGAAAGAAGAGTGTGTTGGAGAGTGGGAAAAGCAATTCTAACAGATGCTCGGGTGTACATCCACCTTTGGAAATAGTTACCACTTCGGGCTACATAATGAATGTTCCCAGAAATTTCTCATGCGCGGGGTTATTGGATAATGAATTTTCTATTTGTTACTTAAAGGCTGATATAGATGTATTAAACTACACTAGAGTGGACAGGGAGGGAAGACAACAGCAGCCACCACCCTGGCATTTTGCCCGAATGCCTGCCTGCTCGCTTGGTCTTCGCTCATCTCCCGTCTCTATCCCCTTGCCTCCTTGCCTCGCGTTGCCTGGCTGTCTGCTCGCCGCCTGCCTCGTCATCTCGTTGTCCACCCATCGTCTCATTGTTCGCCCATTGTCTTGTTGTCCGCCCGTTGTCCGCCCGTTATCCGCCCATTGTTCACCTGTTCATTCCCCGCGTTGTCTACTCCTTGTTTCGTCCATTCCCTGTCCACTGGCCATCTCCGTCTGCGTGCGACTCATGGGCACTCCCTCTCCTAGTCTTGCCTTGTCTTCGTCTCCTCATCTGAACCTCGTCTTCGTCTCAGCTCGTCGTCTCACTTCCTCACCCACTAGTACCTACCACTTAATATAAAATAACTGCGGCAACACTCAGCACACTCGACATGATAGTTGCCGTGGAGTTATGAAATGAAATCCTAGCGGCAACTCTGAGTTCATTTACAGTGAACAAATATACGTTGATTTCATTAATGCTCAGTAGAATTTCATTATGTTCAGTACACTATCATAATGTTCAGTACACTTTCATACTGTGCCGCATGCAATTTCAATAATTGCCATATGCAATTTCAATAGTTCTCACACGCGCTTTCAATACTTGCCATGTGCGCTTTCATTAATTGCTGTGTGCGCTATCATTAAATGCCATGTGCGCTTTCAATAATGCCGTGTGCGCTTTAATTAATTGCCATATATGATTTCAATAGTTCCCATGGGCTTTCAATATCTTCCGTGTGCACTTTCATTAACTAGTGTGGGCGCTTTCATTAATTGCCGCATACACTGTCATTATTTGCCATGTGCACTTTCATTAATTGTCATCTGTGATTTCAATGTGTCTCATGCGCAATTTCATTGCTTCCCATGCACAATTTCAATGCTTCTCAGGCGATTTCATTAATTACCATCTGCGATTTCAATGCTTCTCATGCGCAATTTCAATACTTCTCATGCGCAATTTCATTAATTACCATATGCAATTTCAATGCTTCTCATGCGCGATTTCATTAATTCCATCTACAATTTCAATGCTTCATATGCGATTTCATTAATTACCATCTGCGATTTCAATGCTTCTCATGCGCGATTTCATTAATTACCATTGATTTCATTAATTACCATATACAATTTCAATGCTTCTCATGCGATTTCAATGCTTCTCACGCGCAATTTCAATGCTTTCATGCGCGATTTCATTAATTACCATCTGCAATTTCAATGCTTCTCACGCGCATTTCAATGCTTCTCATGCGCATTTCATTAATTACCATATACAATTTCAATGCTTCTCATATGCGATTTCAATGCTTCTCACACGCGATTTCAATGCTTCTCATGCGATTTCATTAATTACCATCTGCAATTTCAATGTTCTCATGCGCGATTTCAATGCTTCTCAGGACAATTTCAATGCTTCTCAGGCGCGATTTCATTATTTACCATCTGTGATTTCAATGCTTCTCATACACGATTTCAATGCTTCTCATGCACAATTTCATTAATTACCATCTGCAATTTCAATGCTTCTCAGGCGCAATTTCATTATACTCAGAAATGTATCACATGAGCTTATACCACATGACTAGGGCTGGGAACTGCTAAAAATAGCCAATGTCTATTATTGGTGTGGGGGTGGATATGGGTGGTGTCCTGCATTCCTGATGGAATAATAGAAGTATTCTATATCAAAAGAAGCGTATTTGTAAGCAGAATCTACCTGTAAATGTTTCATGACTATAGCTTCATTGGTTGCAGAGATAATAGCAATATACTCTGTTCTTTAAATAGAAACAGCATAAATCATCAATTTCTCAACGCCAAAATCATATTTTCCCACGATCTAAAATGAAACTTGTACGTTAAGCATGTATCTATAACCTCCAATTAGAATTATGCTTATCGGATTACAATTGTTTATGGAATAAGCTTATCAATATATAAATTGATTAGGCTCTAGCACCTGCTATATTTGGAATATTGAAATGATCAAAATGGGTCCTTATAGAGTGTATATACCTCTTTTAGATTCCATAGTATCTAACTGATTGAACTAATTTATCATATACCACCTTATGGCAAATGTCAAAACATCTACGCTTCTGTACCGATTGACCTATATGAAATTTTGATTTGTTCTCAATGTAGGTATCAATAAAAAGTTATCTAGAATCCAAATTTTAAGTTTGCAAGATATTACCTTACCTCCAATATAGCTAACTCAGAATCACACCTCTGAGCACCTATTCAAAGTATCTATATACATACTTACCCACTTTCTCTGTTACATGAGATAGGTGTATGAACCAAACAGTCCTGGAATAAAATATCAATTAAGTAAAGCTCAGATTATGATATCCCCAAGTTTTCCAAGGTTGTCACAACACAGAATTGAGCAAAGTGGGTAGGTATGTATATAGGTACATTAAATAGGTGCTCAAGGTGGTAATTCTGAGTTAGCTATATTGGAGTAATGTAGGTATTCTGCAAACTTAAGTTTTGGATTCTAGATAACTTTTTATTGATACCTACATTGAGAACAAATCATACACCTAACTCATGTAACAGAGAAAGTGGGTAAGTATGTATATAGATACTTTGAATAGGTGCTCAGAGGTGTAATTCTGAGTTAGCTATATTGGAGGTAAGGTAATATCTTGCAAACTTAAAATTTGGATTCTAGATAACTTTTTATTGATACCTACATTGAGAACAAATCAAAATTTCATATAGGTCAATCGGTACAGAAGCGTAGATGTTTTGACATTTGCCATAAGGTGGTATATGATAAATTAGTTCAATCAGTTAGATACTATGGAATCTAAAAGAGGTATATACACTCTATAAGGACCCATTTTGATCATTTCAATATTCCAAATATAGCAGGTGCTAGAGCCTAATCAATTTATATATTGATAAGCTTATTCCATAAACAATTGTAATCCGATAAGCATAATTCTAATTGGAGGTTATAGATACATGCTTAACGTACAAGTTTCATTTTAGATCGTGGGAAAATATGATTTTGGCGTTGAGAAATTGATGATTTATGCTGTTTCTATTTAAAGAACAGAGTATATTGCTATTATCTCTGCAACCAATGAAGCTATAGTCATGAAACATTTACAGGTAGATTCTGCTTACAAATACGCTTCTTTTGATATAGAATACTTCTATTATTCCATCAGGAATGCAGGACAACCACCCATATCCACCCCCACACCAATAATAGACATTGGCTATTTTTAGCAGTTCCCAGCCCTAGTCATGTGGTATAAGCTCATGTGATACATTTCTGAGTATAATGAAATTGCGCCTGAGAAGCATTGAAATTGCAGATGGTAATTAATGAAATTGTGCATGAGAAGCATTGAAATCGTGTATGAGAAGCATTGAAATCACAGATGGTAATTAATGAAATCGCGCCTGAGAAGCATTGAAATTGCTCCTGAGAAGCATTGAAATCGCGCATGAGAAACATTGAAATTGCAGATGGTAATTAATGAAATCGCGCATGAGAAGCATTGAAATCGCGTGTGAGAAGCATTGAAATCGCATATGAGAAGCATTGAAATTGTATATGGTAATTAATGAAATTGCGCATGAGAAGCATTGAAATTGCGCGTGAGAAGCATTGAAATTGCAGATGGTAATTAATGAAATCGCGCATGAAAAGCATTGAAATTGCGCGTGAGAAGCATTGAAATCGCATATGAGAAGCATTGAAATTGTATATGGTAATTAATGAAATCAATGGTAATTAATGAAATCGAGCATGAGAAGCATTGAAATCGCAGATGGTAATTAATGAAATCGCATATGATAAGCATTGAAATTGTAGATGGTAATTAATGAAATTGCGCATGAGAAGTATTGAAATTGCATATGGTAATTAATGAAATTGCGCATGAGAAGTATTGAAATTGCGCATGAGAAGCATTGAAATCGCAGATGGTAATTAATGAAATCGCACCTGAGAAGCATTGAAATTGTGCATGGGAAGCAATGAAATTGCGCATGAGACACATTGAAATCACAGATGACAATTAATGAAAGTGCACATGGCAAATAATGACAGTGTATGCGGCAATTAATGAAAGCGCCCACACTAGTTAATGAAAGTGCACACGGAAGATATTGAAAGCCCATGTGGGAACTATTGAAATCATATATGGCAATTAATTAAAGCGCACACGGCATTATTGAAAGCGCACATGGCATTTAATGATAGCGCACACAGCAATTAATGAAAGCGCACATGGCAAGTATTGAAAGCGCGTGTGAGAACTATTGAAATTGCATATGGCAATTATTGAAATTGCATGCGGCACAGTATGAAAGTGTACTGAACATTATGATAGTGTACTGAACATAATGAAATTCTACTGAGCATTAATGAAATCAACGTATATTTGTTCACTGTAAATGAACTCAGAGTTGCCGCTAGGATTTCATTTCATAACTCCACGGCAACTATCACGTTGAGTGTGCTGAGTGTTGCCGCAGTTATTTTATATTAAGTGGTAGGCACCACTCCCTCACTGGCTCCCCATTTGCTCCTCTCATCTGCTTGCTTCTCGTCGCCCCTTGGCCGGTCGCCCATCCTTGTTGCTCCGCCACCTCTCCTCGGCTCCCTGTGTCTTCGCCAATCTTCTCGTCCCGCTCCTTGCTGCGCCGCCTGGTTTCCCCATCTCCGCATTTTCTCGCTGTCCCCTTCCTCTCTGCCTCCACTCGCCTCGCTGCTGGCCTACTCGCCTACTCGCCACCTGGCCCATTCCCTGCTGCCTCGTTGTTCGTCTTGCATCCCTCATTAGCGCCCTGGTTCCCCGTCTGCCCACCTTCGCATTCGCATGTACTCTCCCCATCTGCTGCTCATCTCGCCCATCCATCTCCACATCTCGTCATCCGTAGGTCGCCCTCCGCCTTTGTCACCTTACTTCCTCAAGGAGATGGTCGCGGTAGGCAAGGGAGAAGGGAGGCACAGTGACAGGTGTTGCTGGCCTGCAGGGAGAACAGATGAGGCAGGTGGGGGATTAAAGAGATCTGAATTCGTGCCTACATCCCTTGTTTCAGAGGGGAGAGGCACATTGTGCGAGCGAGACAAGCAGGGGTGGTTGCCAGAGTGGTCGTTGCCAGAAAAAGGGCCCACATTCCTCGCCAATGAGGAGAGGGGCATGCCGCGGGTGGGTTGACAGAGTACTGGCTACATCCCTCAGACGAGGGGAGGAGCGCGCAGCGGGGAAGGGGGCAGAGAGGCAGTGTGGTGGTGGTTGAGAGCAAGATCAACCACGTCGAACATCGTTGATCTTGTGTCTCGGCAATTCCCGCGACACTTGTGATTGGCTGGGATATCCGGGCCGCCACCTTACATTTACGTGCTCGTCATCGACGGCATTGCGGATGACATAGTTTCAAGTTCGATAATGAAATTAATAAGTGCGATAAGATACTAAACTACTATACTCCTATTTTATTGTGCTCCGGCGAGATAAAGCGCCCTGTAAGTACTTTTTTGACGACGGACTTATGTTGTGCAGAGACTAGTTTCAAAATTATAGTACATATTCTACTGATCTCTAGTGTATTGTATGTCCCAATTCAATAAATAAATTTCTCAACAAAATTAGTCGGTAGAATTGTTCAAAATACCTCCTAGCAGTTACTGACACAGTTTTGAAGTAGATACATAGGCCGAATTTTTCTGGAGAAATTAATCTTTGATAGGTGTTTTATCCGGGGAAGACGAAGATCACCACGGCTGCACTAAAATCATGAATAACATCGTTAAATTGTAGTTTCTATTCTATCTATCCGAAAGTACAGTACTAATTATATGCATTTACTTATATAGGCAGTAATCTATGAACTTGCAATGGCCAATTGTCATTGCCATTGTCATTGTCGATGAGCGCGTGAATTTCAGGCTCCGCTTGAAAGCGAAATCAACCATTGTCGATGGTTGATTTCGCGGTCCATCCATCCATCCATCCACCCATCACCCATCCACACCCCACGGGCCCACTCACTGCCATCTCCCACCACCACCACCGTCTCCTCCTCCGCTGCCCCGCTGCAACCGCACCTCTCCCCTCCAACGAGGGATGTGGGCGCTTTCAACATCAGGCAGACGACACCTCACAGCACCAACATGACACCACCAAGGACAACTGGCCCATGACCATGACGTGTAGAGGATGGCGGGAAGATGCAAAGTGGGTGAAGGTGCGGGATGGGAGGGAGAGCACTGGATAGCGGATGCGGGGGAGAACAGGCGGAGGTGTTGAGTTGGAGAAGTGAGCGCGGGTGGCAGGAGCGCGAGGCAGAAACCGGACTGTGTACACGGAAGGGGCAGAGCGAGGGATGGAGACGACACAGGGCAGCAGGCGAGGGTGTGAGAAGGCCCGACCGAGGCGTATTGACTGGTTCATTGTCTCCATAGTCCCCCCTGCTTGTGCTGCACCGCGCTTTCTGTTTCCCTCGCATACCCAACCTCCTCTTCTTCTCACCGCCGCTCATTCTCCCTTCCTTCTCTCTCCCCACTCCCTTTCTTCCTTCTTCTCAGCTTCGAACGGCGGCGCAATACAATGGACGCCAGAGCGCAGATGACACCGGACTAGGGCGAGTGAGTACATCGAGCACGGACAAGATGAGGGCGTAGAGGTAGTTGAGATTGAGGAGCGAGATGAGGCGGAGGAGCAATGGGACGGCGAGAGGGGCCGGGGTGAGGGCGAGGGCAGACCGAGGGACGGGTATTGACAGCGGGTGCAAGTAGGAACCCCTCTCTCCCGTGTCCCATTTGCACCTGCTTATTTAGTATATCACTAAATGTATTACAATTGAATAGTAGTTTATTAATTGAGCATTCACCTACCTGTCCAGCACGCTGCCTGCTCAGATAGTATATTATAAAATACGTCATCCGAAAATAGTAAGTATTTCCGAAAATGGTGGTATGCCCGAGCGTCATCCAAACACCCGCTCGCGCATCCACCCATTCCCGTCCGTTTTCCGTGCTTTTTCTTAATGTGTTATATAGAAATAGGTTAATGAAAACGGTACCAATAAATCGGAAAATATTCCCCTGACCCATCCCCGCTTTTTCCGCGCTCGAAAATGCCGCCCGCCGCCTGCTACAGCGAGCGCGAGCCCCCGAGCATCAAATGGTGCATTGTTTGCACGTATTAGGCTGCGTCCTCGAGTGCGCGCCCATTCCCCACCCCCGCCCACAGTGAGCAGCCACCCCGCCACCCCTCCTGGCACCCCCGGCATGGTAGAGCATCATCCTGCTCACCCATCCATCAAAAAATCAACCCCCGCCGCCCCCGGCATCACCCAAAAAACCCCTGCCAAAAGCCTATGGGTAACTGCCCCTGTGATATATTTTCATTCTTGGGTAACTACCCACTTTCATATAGAAATATAGCATCTATGGCTAAGCGAGGCTGAGCGGCCTTGCACAAGTTAGACGCATGGCCCCACCTCCAGCAACGAGTGCAGAGAGGGGAGCCCGGGTTAGCAGCAGCCGCGCAAATTGGACAATTGCGCGACGAGAAATAAAGCATCTTCCCAATGAGGGTACGCGCGCAGGCTCCGGATTGGGAGTCCCAGATATTAAAGTATATGGTGGCCGTAGTACTTGCTCCAAAATTGCGAATGACGCGGGCGGGGCCCGCGGGGTTGATGTTCACCCAGAATGGACTCTGAGTGAGAGTGGTCATGACCTGCTCGCCGGTGACACAATCCAAGCCACCAGGATGATAGTAGGGGACGTCAAGTACTTTGAGGTACGACGTCGACTGGGGAAGGCCCACCCACACGCAGGTGTTGGCTTGAAGCTGGGCGCAGCAGACACCACAGATGAGATCAATCTCCTCCATGGTGGCAACGCCGGTGGTACCAAGAGAGTAGCCATCGTAGGCCCTCCCAACAGATTGAACGCGAACAGGGAAGTTCACTTTTGTGAGTGCGATGTTAACATCGCGGTAGATTTTGGAAAGGTCCCAAGATTGAATCTTTTTGACCAATCCGAAAGAAACGAGGACCTGTCGATGAGACGGGCCTGCAGATGTGAAGCCAGGTTCCTTGCGCTTGGGGCACCTGGAGTCCTTGCCTTCGGCTTGCTTCTGGATCTCAACAATCCTGTGAGCGGGAAGTTCAGGCAATGCCTTCGTGAGTGCGACAGTGTTGGCGGGGTTGAGGCCAGAAATCGCTTTGGCCTGCTTCGCAACCTTGGCATAGGTTCTGCCCGGTTTTGTAGCTGTAGGTATGGGAGGCGGACCCCCTCGCTGGTACTCCACCTGCGGCCGCTTGGGCTGAGGGCAGGGTTGCGAAGTTTAGGGCCCACCTTGCGGTGAGCCCTATTGGGGACTTCGGGAGGTTTCGGCAGGGAGTACAACCCCACTTACTAACCCCTATGTGCACAAGGTGCCGGGTCAGCTGCTGTCGCAGTCTCCCTATTAGGTGATGCGGCTTTGCCATCCACGCCCCACAGCTGGCGGACACTGGTCCTTCCCAGCGCGGCCAGTCAGCAGTGATGCTTTCAGCCAGGGTCGGCTTATAGCGGCCACAGCAACCCAACTCAGTTTAAACCCCGCAGGGTGCCGAGTCGAGTCACCGTTAGTCTTCCTATTAGGTATGGCATTTTTACCCACTCACAACTCAGGTTCAACCTAAGTGCCCCAACACTCTGGCTTCAACTTAAGCCCTGTAAGCACTTATTATGTGCCGTGGAACCAACAGTGGATATAGATCTCTCGGGCCAGATTCAGGGGACTACCCTGGTCTGCCACGGCCCAGCCGCCACAGGGCACTACCTCTGCCGTACCTTCCCATCTCCCGGCAGCTGGTTTGCTGGTACCATATTTGGCCCCGTGGATCCCCAATGCTGTCCAGAGTCACTGTCTTGCCGCCCCGGCTCCTAAGACTGGCCCGGATTGTGCTCCCTGCCAAAACAGGGATCCGGATCTTCTGAGACGACTAACGACCTACCGAAGCAGGTGGCTGGGTGCCCTATCCTGGCCATCCAGGTTGGGGTGTTATCAGCCCAATGCCCAGCTCTTACCGTGCCTTATCCTTTCGGTCCCTTTCAGGCCACTGCTCCCCGCCGAGAACAGCCTTAGGCTTGCCAGTGCTCACCTTGTGTTGAATGTTGTGGATCACAGCACCGACCCCCTCTGGCAGCATCTAGCCCTTGCGTCCTACACAAAGTCGTGATCATGGGAACCAGAGTGGTTGTCCACGTAAGCCGTACAGCTGCGCGGGACAGACTTATGGTATCTGCATTGCAGGGGAATCGAACCCCCGACCTCTTGGATAGTGCACAGCCACCCTCACCAGGTCTTTAGCGATCTAAACCACTGGGCTGCTCACAGCGCTTTAATTCGTAATATACTCATTTGCTCTTCTCTATATCGCGTTTTTCTTGTAATCCTGTGCCAGGCCCAGCCTTATATTGCTGCCGCCAGTACAGAGGAACTTGCACGCTCTTAGGGCTGAGTTTCCCTCGGAACAACCATCTGGACTCCGAGTTATCTCGATTTTTTTATCTCTTCATCTTGAGTAGTCTAGATTAGCTTCGCTTTTCTTTTGTTGATTACTCCGGAGTTTTTGTGTCTTGAGTTTTCTAACTCAACACGCGTGTGTATCACACCTTTACCTACCTCTGATCGCAGTTGCACGTTCCGTTTCATTGTCCATTGACAATCATGTCATCTACAAACATTCCCAACTTTCCCAAACTCAACTCCACCAACTACAACTCTTGGGCTGATGAAATCCAAGCCTGGCTTTGTGCTCAGGGCGTATGGCACATTGTAGATGGTTCCTCACAGTCTCCTATACTGTCTACACTGCCTACGGGGCCCCAGTAGCCCAGTGGTTTAGATCGCTAAAGACCTGGTGAGGGTGGCTGTGCACCATCCAAGAGGTTGGGGGTTCGATTCCCCTGCAATGCAGATACCATAAGTCTGTGCCGTGGGCCGTCATGGCTTACGTGGACAACCACTCTGGTTCCCATGATCATGACTTTGTGTAGGATGCAAGGGCTAGATGCCGCCGGAGGGGTCGTGCTGTGATCCCACAACGTTCAACACGAGGTGAGCACTGGCAAGCCTAAGGCTGTTCTCGGCAGGGAGCAGTGGCCCGAAGGACTGAAAGGATAAGGCACGGTAAGAGCTGGGCATTGGGCTGATAACACCCCGACCCGGGTAGGCCGTGAGGCCGTACACCCGCCCTTGGTTAAGGTTTCCACCGTGGGTCAGGACAGGGCACCCAGCCAGCTGCCTTCGACGGGTAATGCTGTGAGGGTAGGTCGTTAGTCTTTTTTTTTTTTTTTTTTTTTAACTCAAATATTATGCAGTGATGTATTATGCCAGCGTGACGCAGCCGCGTGGTACTAACTACTTTACAAAGCAGCATTCTCAATTTAACGTCCAAACGGAAGGGACGAATACATAACGCGCATTAAACAAAAACGTTCCACCGCGCAGCTCGCCGTTAACGATGAAACTGATGCAAGGGCCCGAAACCGAAACGGAACCCGGAATGCGTGGTAGGTTGTTAGTCATCACGGGTACTCCTGGGTTGCACGCCCTTGGACCGGTCTTAGGACTGTGGTGGCAAGGCAGTGACTCCGGACAGCATTGGGTAAGGCTGAGCACGAGTGCAAGTCCTTTGCGGGTACTTGCAAGTAAACTCACAAAAAAACTTGCAAGTAGTAAACTCGCGAGTGCGATTTACTTGGCCCTGCAAGTTCCTGCGAGTGCAAGTCTGATATTGAGAGAACACGAGTACTTGTGGCATTCTCATAAAATAAACCTGGGCTCAGCATCTACTTGTCTATGCTGGCATAGGTTGGGCAATGTTATAACTTTCTGCAGTGTCAAGAACAAGTGTCATAGTAAGGGCACCTGCACTGGGGAAAGGTGGCAGTTGGGTATTGTTGCAGCTTCCCTGGGTGTCAATGATGCACATTAGTTGGGTGCTCAACTTGAGGCACCATTGGGGACAGTGTGGGGCAATGTAAATAGCATGTTTCATCTAATTTATACAATAATTTACATGACAACTGCAAGTACTTGTTGCTGGCAAGTACTTGTAAACTTGCAAGTAAAAACTTGCGAGTCCAAGTAACTCGTGAGGTGAAACTTGTGCGAGTCCAAGTATGGCTTTTGTAGACTAAAATACTTGTGAGTCCGAGTCCAAGTAACTTGCGAGTGCACTCGTGCTCAGCCTTAGCATTGGGGATCCGCGGGGCCAAATATCGTACCAGTGAACCAGCTGCCGGGGGACAGAAAGGTACGGCGGGGGTCGCGCCCCATGTCGGCTGGGCCGTGGCAGACCAGGGTAGTCCCCTGAATCTGGCCCGAGAGATCTATATCCACTGTCGGTTCCGCTGCTTTCTGACACTCACCCTCTGCGCTCCCTCCTCAGGCGTAGTGACTACGTCAAAACTGCCGTGAGGCATGCTATGGGACTCAAAGGTATCTACGACATCTCCCATAAAGTCAAAGGCCCTCTGATCGATAGTGAAATGAGGTTGCCCCAATTAACTGAGGTATTCGAACCTACGTGTTCGGATAACCAACCTGGTATTTGATTGCTCGACCTGTTTGCAGAGCAAGTAAAATTTAATGACGGCATAACCGAGGTGGAGCACACTCCAACCAAAGCTTCTTTGTCCCCAGATGAGGAGGCGGAGGAGAAGAGACCTACCCCTGACAAGTTGCGCCAATTTCTTGATACCATTCTCGCTGGATGCGAGGAGGATCCTTCCTGCATTTATTGCGCTGTCGACGCTTCAGTCCCAGAGCAGAAACGCTACCAGGCTACTTCGGCGGCCATGGTATATCGCGAGGGTGCCTTGGTCTATCAGACCAGGTACGCCGCTGGCAGAGTCACCACGCCCGATGCGGAACTTTATGCCATTCGTGTTGCAATTCAGGCTGCCCTTAGACAACCTGATTGCGAATGCATTGTCATCTTCACTGACCACTTTCCATCTGCAAAGCTGTCGGTGAACCCATCCGTGCACTCTGGGCAAGGTCATTCCTTGGCAGTGTGCCGTGCTCTCAAAGAATGGTTTGGCATGTCTGCCACCCACTCCCTTGAATTCGTTTGTGTTTTATCCCGCCTCAAGTGGGGTATCCACCAATCTGCTCACGAATTTGTTCGTGATCTACCCCTGATCCCTGGGCGATCCCCAGCAACATCTCTGGATAGCTGCCGCAAGGCGGCGACTGACTCTGCTCGGAATGCTTGGGTTGTGAAATTCCAAGATCCCAATTATTGCGGCCACAATTTCTTTATGCTGCAGGAGCTCGACGGTGCTCCACTCGAACTGAGTTACGTCAATGGTGGAACTTGGCTCCCACTCACAAAGCAATCAACTACATTGACTGCTAGGATGGTCAGGCTAATCACCAACCACGCACCAATCGGCGAATATTTTCATCGTTTTAATATCAATGAACCTCATACGTGTAGGCACTGCGGCTCCCTTAATGGGACCCGCGATCATCTTACGGAATGGTGTCCTCATAGGGAGCACCATCCACCACACTTCATTCGCTTCACGGCGCATTTGATGAGTTTCCTGAAGGAGAACCCGCTGTTCTTCGTGCAGGCCACCCCAGTTGTTCGGGAAGGGGTTGGATAATTGCGTGGGGGTGACCTCACCGCGGCATCGTAAATCCGTAGACCAAGGGACTTCAGTTCCGTGATCGGATGGGGTTGCAGTGGAAATTGGGTCTCCGGGCTCTGCGAGGGGCTAGATGAGAATCGTCGGGTGGGTGCTCATTACACCCGCATCTGGTGGGACTCTCGCAGTCCTGTCACTGACCCAACTGTAGGACCATCACCTTAAACACAACGACATAGAGTCAAGGGAGAAGATGGGAGGTCATCAGTGCCAACGTGGGGTTGCCCCACACGCATTCCAGGTTCCGTCATCAGTTCGGGCCTTTGTATCAGTTCCATTGTTAACGGCGAGCTGCACGGGGGAACGTTTCTGTTTAATGCACATTATGTATTCGTCCCTCCCATTTGGACGCTAAATTGAGAATGCTGCTTTGTAAAGTAGTTAGTACCACGCGGACTGCCATCACGCACCGCAAAATAAATTGTTGATTTTAAAAAAAAAAAAAAAAAAAAAAAAACTGTCGGTTCCGCGGCACATAATAAGTGCTTACGGGGCTTAAGTTGAAGCCGAGGTGTTGGGACGCTTGGGTTGAACCTGAGTCTCTGGAGCAGTATTAGTATAAAAGCCAACCTAATAGGTAGGTGGTGGAATCTCTCCTC
>QEYC01000134.1:0-117152 GCA_009935795.1 Pholiota adiposa | reverse complement strand
GACCTGATGTTGCTCGGCTTGCGTGGTGAGGACACGAACATCAAATACTGAGGCAAGGGATGGCTTTCGTGCGCAGGACACGAACATTAATTACGGGTGAGGGAATGGCTTCGTGCGCAGGACACGAACATTATTGCGGGTGAGAGAGCGCTTCGTGCGCAGAACACGATATCAAGGACTGATGTTTGCTCGCTTCGTGCGCAGGACACCGAACGTTATTACGGGTGAGGAGAGCGCTTCGTGGCGCAGAACACGATATCAAGGACTGATGTTGCTCGGCTTCGTGTGCAGGACCGAAATATACGAGAAGGGAGGCTTCGTGCGCAGGACACGAACTTATTGCGGGTGAGGAGAGCGCTTCGTGCGGCAGAACACGATATCAAGGACTGATGTTGCTCGCTTCGTGTGGACAGGACACGAACATAATACTGGGGAGCAAGGGGATGGCTGTGCGCAGACACGAACGTTATACGGTGAAGGGGGATGGCTTCGTGCGGCAGGACACGAACATTATTGCGGTGAGAGAGAGCGCTTCGTGCGCAGAACAACGATATCAAGGACTGATGTTGCCGGCTTCGTGTGCAGGACACACGAACATCAATACTGAGGCAAGGGGATGGCTTCGGCGCAGGACACGAACGTTATTACGGGTGAGGGGATGGCTTCGTGCGCAGGACACGAACATTATTGCGGGTGAGGAGAGCGCTTCGTGCGCAGAACACGATATCAAGGACTGATGTTGCTCGGCTTCGTGCGCAAGGACACGAAACGTTATTACGGGTGAGGAGAGCGCTTCGTGCGCAGAACACGATATCAAGGACTGATGTTGCTCGGCTTCGTGTGCAGGACACGAACATCAATACTGAGCAAGGGATGGCTTTCGTGCGCAGGACACGGAACATTATTGCGGTGAGGAGAAGCGGCTTCGTGCGCAGACACGATATCAAGGACTGATGTTGCTCGGCTTCGTGTGCAGGACACGAACATCAAATACTGAGCAGGGATGGCTTCGTGCGCAGGACACGAACGTTATTACGGGTGAGGGGATGGCTTCGTGCGCAGGACCGAAACATTATTGCGGGGTGAGGAGAGCGGCTTCGTGCGCAGAACACGATATCAAGGACTGATGTTGCTCGGGCTTCGTGTGCAGGACACGAACATCAATACTGAGGCAAGGGGATGGCTTCGTGCGCAGGACACGAACATCAGTACTGAGCAAGGGGATGGCTTCGTGTGCAGGACACGGACGTTATTACGGGTGAGGGGAGCGCTTCGTGCGCAGAACACGATATCAAGGACTGATGTTGCTCGCTCGTGTGGCAGGGACACGACACAATACTGAGCAAGGATGGCTTCGTGCGCAGGACACGAACGTTATTACGGGTTGAAGGGGAGTGGCTTCGTGCGCAGGACACGCAACATTATTGGCGGTGAGGAGAGCGCTTCGTGCGCAGAACACGATATCAAGGACTGATGTTGCTCGGCTTCGTGTGCAGGACACGAACATCAATACTGAGCAAGGGGAGGCTTTCGTGCGCAGGAACGAACGTGTTATTACGGGTGAGGGGATGGCTTTCGTGCGCAGGACAACGAACATTATTGGGGTGAGGAGAGCGCTTCGTGCGGCAGAACACGATATCACGGACTGATGTTTGCTCGGCTTCGTGTGCAGGACACGAACATCAATATGAGCAAGGGGATGGCTTCGTGCGCAGGACACGAAACGGTTATTACGGGTGAGGGGATGGCTTCGTGCGCAGGACACGAACATTATTGCGGGTGAGGAGAGCGCTTCGTGCGCAGAACACGATCTCAAGGACTGATGTTGCTCGGCTTCGTGTGCAGGACACGAACATGAATACTGAGCAAGGGGATGGCTTCGTGCGCAGGACACGACATCAGTACTGAGCAAGGGGATGGCTTCGTGTGCAGGACACGGACGTTATTACGGATGAGGGGGAGCACTTCGTGCGCAGAACACGATCTCAAGGACTGATTGTTGCGCAGCTTTCGTGCGCAGGAACACGAATGTTACAATAGGCAATAAAAATTGTAATCAGATATATTAATCAGCTATGTGACACCTCCTTTCCTTTCCATCTGCTTGAATACGCATCCGGTTCCATTAGAAATGAATACTTTGTAAAACACCAGATTTGCCCTGTCCTGCGACATATAGCTACTGACTTCCTACATGCGTTTTGATTGCCAATGTTTCCACATTCTGCGGCAACTGGAATTGATTACCCCAGACGATGATCAGCCTCACAATAACGCTCGGAGGAAGGTAGCATGACGCACATTTTGTGTGGCCTACTGGCAGGCTGGGAACACTGTCGGGATACGAATAGGAGTGTTCTTGAAATACTCGGGCTCCGCGAGCCATGCAATAGCTTGCAGGGCGCAAGCAAAATCATACACAATGAATTTGGGGCCATTTTCCCATCGAGTTGTAGAGGGGCAGAGAAACGTCGTTTCTCTGCCTTCCCGCTGAAGAATGCAGTGGAACCCATAAGAAACGCTATGCGTGCACATCACGCACATGAATACCCCGGTAGCGCTTTCTCCAATATTTCGCATAGAACTTGTCTGCCCCTTACACCTCCGCTTCTCTTAGATTTGGCTTTGTCGCTTCAGAGTCATTTGGAAACGGAGGGATATGAGGTCCTATCCCTAAATCGGTGGGCATACCATACACAGGGCCGCTGTTATTATAGATTTATCAAAACACCTATCGATTCAAACGCATGCGTAAAATAAATACCTTCTGCCAATTCGTCCTTGGTTCTAAGATTCTTAAGTGCGAGACAAGGATATCCATATTTCTCCATACCCGCAGGCGCCCACATACGCAATTGTGTATAACCATTTGCAAACCCCCAGCATTGGCCGCGCTGACTGCTGTGGAATCTTTCAATTTCGCAGAGAGGACGGCGTGATATATAGCAGGTGTGAGCTTCCAGGCTCAGAAGCCGTAAACAAGTGTCGGGAGGTCACAAAGTTCAACAGATGAGGCCTGAGCTACATGGCGAGTGCCTCCTGCGCTCAACCAATGTGCGTTTTGCATCTTCCTTTTTTGCTGGTGTTTGTTAAATTTAGGCCTTACTATTTACGTCAATCGCATAGCTTCTGTGGGGCAGTTGACGTACGGACCATTTCTCAAGTTTTTGACCTTATCGTAGGCAAGCTTTTGGTGTGTACGACCACTTTGCGAGGCGGGCAAATTTTTCTGGGATTCATATTATATATATCAATTCTTGGCAGCCCTTACCTCATAGCAGCTAGTATCGAATACTCACCTGCCAGTTGAGGGGGACTCATATCAATGAAAGAAGTACTTATTCAGATAATAAGGTTGTAGAGGGGCGATTGAGGGGGACGCGAGAACAAGGAGAGCCTTGGGTGCAGCCCAACGATCCAAAATCTCTGACCTTATGGATTGTTGTACGCGTGCACGATCATCGATCTTCGTGTATGGGTAACGATTAAACAATTTTTCGGACCCTCAAATGATCGTGTGCGGGGGAACGGTGAAGCGGATGGCCTCGCCGTGGTCTATTGTGCACTTGGACAACTATTGCCAAGCTTTCAGGAGATTCAGTAACTTGTTCAATGCTAGACTAACTTTGGTTCCCCAATTTTAAGAGGCCTAACAGTCCATAGAAAGTCAAGACGGAAATATTAAATACGAACATAAGAAACACTGAAAATGTGATTTCTTTATTCATGCGAGCGCTAGGAGGAAGTCCTCACACTTTGTATGTCGAGACCCATCCTCTATTTCTATTGAAATACTGCTGAGCAATGTAATTCCCTTTTCGTAACTTGAGCAAGCATTTCAATTCAGAAATCTGTGATAATTGAGTTCGTCCTCTGTGCTATCAACAAAGGAGAAGGACTGACGCGGCGCTTTGCTCCATGACCTCCTAGAAATCTTTCCGCCATTCTAATTTTGCAGCGTTGGTACCGCGCAGGCCAATACAGACGTCGTGCACATGGCCTGTACATGGCGACTGCACGGGGTGGGTCGTGATGGTGCAGTGATTGAGAGGTGACTGATGCCTGCCTGGATTGCATGAGGTCTGCAGTTGGATCATCGACGGACAAGTCAATGTTAGGCGGGCTCTGGGGCTGATTTGTGCTGCTGCTGGCTCACTTGATATCGTGTTCTGCGCACGAAGGCGCTCCTCACCCGTAATAATGTTCGTGTCCTGCGCACGAAGCCGTCCCTTGCCCAGTACTGTTGTTCGTGTCCTGCGCACGATAGGCCTTGGCCATTTTTTAGGTCACGCACAACGCCCGCTACCAAATATATCTAATGATACTACCTGGTACTTACTGCACTAAGTTTGTTTCTGCACTCACGCATGTACACTGGTAATACACTGGCACACAGTAATGGTATATTATCAGATGCCCTGTTCTGTGCCTCGCATAGGGGATCTACATTACTTTAATGATGAAATTGGATCACATACAACTACTGTGTTAGTGTACTGATTGGCCCTATTTATATCATTGACAGACCGCGTGTAAACAGCGCCATGCGAGGTGTGTTTGTGATGCAGTGCACCGGCGTGCTACGTGGGATTTGCCAGGGAGTCCTTACCCCCGGCCGTGAGGAAACTTGTCTCCCTCCTCGTATCTCTGCCAAAGCATCATTGTACAATCCTTACATCTTCAAAACTCCCGATACGAGGCCTTCCACGTGGATATCGCTCTTAGCCCACTCGCCACCTAACGTGCCCAGCGCAAAAATCGCTGGTTCTTATCGTGCACTCCGAATCGTCCATCTTCCTCAAGTGTCAGCAGGGGTTGAGGCTGCTCATCTTGGACTTGGTGGAATGTGTTTGGAAACGATGTGAAACGAGCACTGCAAGACCTTTGAAAGCGTTCTAACATTTTCTTAACGTCGAGGTTACCGAACCCTGTCCTCGTCAAATTTTCTACCGTCTGGCAACTATGTGCGCCTATTCGGCGGAAGTTTTACTGCAGGCATTCCGAGTCCGTATGGTGTGGTTGATGGATGCCTCATGCTACAGCGTACGCCCTCCTTTCCGGCTTTCCCCCTCTCCCGCTGATAGTCTATGATGTCGCCATTTCATCGCCTTAACCATGTTTCATAGTCTGACAGTGTTCAAGTTGCGAATTATGTTTGATCTGTTGCCTTCAAGTCCATTGCATCTTGTCGCCCAGCAATCTCCTCGCATTGGTCGGCTTGTGGCGCGCTCGCGGTGCACATGCCCATTCATTGCCCATAGGACGGGGATATAACGTTATGCAGGAGATCTCATCCCGAGAGGTGGTACAACGTCGTCCGCTGATTAAAATTCACTTGCAGTGCATGCATACATCTGCTCCACATGCATCGCGCTGATATGCCAGCATATACGCGACCTTGTATTGGTGCTATATAATCTGGCTATCTCTATCTATCTCGCTCGGCTCTTGTTCTCCCTCCACGTTGTCTGTCGCGGTCATGAAGTCTGCTGTGTTCTTTGCCTTTCTCCCGGCGCTTCTGAGCGCAAGCTCTGTCTTCGCTGCCGCCCCCATTCCCAAAAAGATATCGAATCTGCCCACTGTCCCTAACAAATTTATCATTGAGGTTGACGACCTTGCGAATATTCCTAATAAGAGGTCTTTTACTCGGGTACGTCGCGTTTGTTGCTTCCGAGAAGTAGTTACCCAAGGAACTGATTAGACCTCTTTACCCAGTCTCTTGATGTTGTATACTCTTCTTTGAACGCGAGGGATGTGCAATTTGAGGTCAACAAAGAATACGATACGGATGGCATCTTCGTTGGTGCTGCCTTACTCTCAACGTTCGTTGTCTTCAGAATTTTCTGTAAATTTCCGTCTTACGCTGTGTCCTAGAGTGCCGAAGACGTGCTTGCTGTACAAGGGACCCCAGGTGTCAAAGCCATCCGACCAGTCAGAGAGTTCAAACAACCAATGTCAGTGCTCAGATCAACTTCTACGCGTTCAAGTTTTTGATAGGTTTTCTAGCCTCGCGAAGAAGCATATAGTGACTGGCAAAGACGACCCGGAGCTTCCTCCCGATTCCTTGTCGACCCACATTATGACCGTTCGTGAACTTCTTCGCGCGAAATCCGATTGAAAAGCCCACTCAGGTTGTTGTTTGATATAGGGTGTCGACAAGCTACACGCTGAAGGGAACATCGGAGCTGGTATTAAGATCGGAATGTAAGTGTATTCAATATGTTCGCGATTCGCGCTTATCAAGATAACAGTATCGATTCTGGCATCGACTACAAGCACCCTTCTCTTGGTGGAGGAATTGGGGGCAGCTTTCTCGTAGCTGGCGGTTATGATTTCGTTGGGATGCTATACTGGTGCGCAGCATGAATTAATGTTTGCGTGTAGTTTGGCTGATTTGACTCCGATACAAGGCTACAATGATCCAGTTCCTGATGCGGATCCTCACGACAACTGCAATGGTCAGTACTCAAAAATTTTGTTATTCTACGTGTTCGTTTCACTGACAAGCGCTTGTAGGACACGGAACGCATGTAGCGGTGAATATCTTCCTATAATCTTCTAAAGAGGCGTAGCTCAAATTTGCTCTAGGGCATCATCGCCGCGCAACCTGGAAACGAGTACAACATCACAGGTGTTGCCTATGGCTCTAAGATTTATTCTTACAGAGTCTTTGGCTGTACAGGCGTAGTCACAGAAGAGAGTCAGCCTTTCTCCCTACCATCTTAACATAATAATCTGCTAATACTTATGTGTTCTACAGTTATCGTCGAAGCCCTCATCAAAGGCTACAAGGACGGTAACCACATCCTGACGCTGTCTCTTGGAGGTGCCGATGGTTGGCCGGCCTCGTCAAGCGCTATCGTTGCTGGAAGGCTTGCTAACTAGGCAAGATTGTGACCATTGCTGCGGGTAACGATGTAAGTCGCATTCAGTTGCGTTCATAACTGAATCGGGCGTTAACTATTTATTTAGGGTGCTGCTGGTTTTGGTACTCTCCAGCCCAGGAAATTCACACGACGTTATCTCTGTTGCCAGTGTAGAGAAGTATGTTTTGGGTTATAGCTTCAGAATTGTAACCTGATTTCACATTTCACTTCAGCACCGTTATATCTTTGCAAAGTGCAATTGTTCACGGTGCCACCTACGGTCCCATCGTCTACTTCGGAACGTCGCCTTTCCCTGTCACCACTGAGCTTCCTATCTACGCCACCTCCAACAGCACCACTGTCGCTAATGATGCTTGCAACCCCCTGCCTGACAGCACACCCGACCTCTCGCAGTATTTGGTCATCGTTCGTCGTGGAACTTGCACCTTTGTCACCAAGTTGGCCAATATCGCTGCGAAGGGTGGTAAAGCGACTTTAATCTACGAGTACGTTACCATCGTTTTCGTCACTCTGGTGTGGATACTGATTCAGTCTGTTTATCAGTAACGGAAGTGGCTTTGCTGCTATCGCTGTTGGAGCTTATACTGCTACGCTTATCCAAGCAGTAGACGGAGAATTTGTCGGTCATTTTTCCATACGTCAATATCATGTTTTGACATTCTTCTGTTAGCTCGTGAACCAGTTTGCAGCTGGGAACAAAATCACCATCTCCTTCCCTCAAACGGGCGGAGCTGTCGACTTCCCTGCAGAGCGCGGAGGATTGATTTCAACATTCAGTTCTTATGGCCCTTCAAACGACTTTTACTTCAAACCCGCCGTCGCTGCCCCAGGAGGAAACGTTCTGTCAACGTACCCTCTCGCTCTTGGAGGCTTTGCTGTGGAATCCGGAACGTCCATGGCTACTCCTTTCCTTGCCGGCGCTTCTGCTCTGTATCTGAACGCGAAGGGCAAATCAGCTGCTGTTGCAAAGGCTGCACGCAATGTCTTCGAGACGACGGCGACCAAGATTCCTTCTAGCTTGACTGATGGAGATCCGCTTCAGACTCTGACGCAAGCAGGTGCTGGATTGATTGACGCATACAAGGCAATCCATGGAACGACTGTCGTCTCTCCTGGAGAGCTGGTCCTCAATGATACCGCTCACTTCAAGGGAATGTGGGTATTTCCGATCTCGTTGTCCATCCAATTTGTTAACTTGGTTTCTTTTAGTCAAACTTTCACTGTAAAGAACACGGGCAAGACTTCCAAGAGATATACCTTGACCCATGTACCTGCTGGTACAGCTCTGACGATCCAACAAGTACGTCCGCATCGCTCAAGCAAGTCAGAGCTCGCTGCTGAGACCTGAATTCTTTTAGGATTCCATCCTCGCGGAAGTCGGCCCCGTACCTTTGTCGACAAACTATGCTTCAGTAACGGTGGTGCCTTCCTCCTTCAGCGTTGCTCCTGGCAGAAGCCAAGTGGTCGCAGTCGTGGTCAGACCACCCACTGGCGTCGACGTGTCAAGGTATCCTGTCTACAGCGGCTTCATCGATGTCACTAGCAGCGCAAGCGACATCACCCACGTCTCTTATCTCGGTCTTGTTGGCAGCTTGAAGAACAAGCAAGTCGTTGACAACACTGACGCCTACTTCGGAGTCAAGACGCCTATCCTCATCGACGCTGCAGGAAGCTGGCAGGAAGCCGCGACGAATTATACTTTCACGAACGGAGATTGGCCTAGTCTTTTGTGGAAGTGAGTTTTCATATATAATTCGTATGGGATCATTGCTGACTTTGTTTTCAGATTGGCGTTTGGAACTCCAGCGTTGCGAGTGGATTTAGTTTCCGCCACCATCAACCTCAAGCCGACTCTGTCTGCACGCGGATTCCCATTCGGGCCATTCTTTACTTTCCCCACCAAGCACAGGTCGGG
This sequence comes from Pholiota adiposa, assembly GCA_009935795.1. NCBI lineage: Eukaryota > Fungi > Basidiomycota > Agaricomycetes > Agaricales > Strophariaceae > Pholiota > Pholiota adiposa. The sequence continues at coordinate 108,350 of QEYC01000134.1, read as the reverse complement.
TTCCTACGCTCAAGTCAAGATTGTTGGTCCTCTGGCGTCCTTCGACTATATCCCACGACATGTAGGCATTTTTTCTCCTACTGCCGTCTAATATTGTCTATAATTTACATGCGGTGCTCTCTTCCAGGACGACCTTGACAGCTCGCCGTACAGTTTGTTTAACCTCGAAACCCCAACCTTCGCTAACGGAACCACAATCCCCACTGGCACATATCGTGTACTGCTCCGCGCTCTGCGCGTCACCGGTAACCCACTTCTCGAGGAGGACTACGAGTCCTGGCTCAGTCCCATTGTCGGCATTGCTGACCCTTAAAAAATCAATCGTCAACGTAATTATTATTTATTACCAATATTTACATCCCACTGCTCTGGACGTTCTCGCTACATATTCCTGCTGTAACTTATTCATGTGCAGAGTCCATTCATTCATTTAATTTGGATAACTCGGCAGCCGCCAGCGTTGGAGCTTAGTTATCGTTTGTCGTTAAATTGTCGGTGACGGTCGAATCTCTTCGAGACAAACGCAGATCATGCCTTGAGAAGACATGGGACGCTGCTTCCAGGATCAATTTTGGAGAGATGCCCACGAGGCCGTTAGAATATTAAGAAGTCGTGATTTCCATGAAGTTGGGTATGTTGGTCAGAAAACAAAGGCAGGCGTCGGACAGAGTCATAATTACATATGACTGTGAGATTTTGGGAATGCTCAAACCCAGTTGCGCGTTGGTTGGAGTCAAGCAGCTGTAAAACTTTCACTCTTTCAGAAACAAAGTTCAGATAAAATCCTTGATAAATTATACAGTCTAATTTCGCGTACTCTTCTCCTAGATTCACGACGCAACCTAACTTACAGCGAATATCTTCATTCATTGTTTTTTTATCGGAGGCGCCAAACCCTGCACAAAGATGTTACACCAGCGTCTTCGGAAGGCCATTCGCCGCAAGGAGCGACTCTTCATCGCCCAACCTCCTTGGACCATCTCCGACGCGCGTATGTATCAAGCCTTTCACAGCGCCAACTTCGAAGCGCTTTGCCACCGCCTCATTAAAGCCTTCAGGTACCTTTGCCTGAGTATTGATGTTCTCCACTTCAAAGAGGCGCATCACATCCTTGAACTCTCCAGGGCGCTGGGGAAAGTAGCTCACAATGAGCTGGATGATATCGGGCATGTCCTCCGCGAGCGCGTAGATGACGGCGTTCGGGCCGGCGTCATAGGTGTACGCCGCCTTGTAGCCCTCACCGCGCTCGACGAAGAGGCGGTTGTACTCCACGATAAGCGCGATAATGGCGCGGCTGACGTCGTTCATGTAGAAAATGGGTGGCTCCGTGTCGAGCGCGATGGCGTGGAACTGGTTCGAATCCGCCATGGTGATGCGCGCGAAGGTATCGAAGTCCTGGTCCAGAATGGCCTGAGAGATCGCGACCATGCGGGCGGGTACGACCTCCTTGACGCGGTGTGGCAAGAGTGTGGATGTCTCAACAGTGCGCTGCATGCCGCTCGTGCTGCTCGTCCCCTTCTTGTCGTCGCTCACGACGCAGATCAACGCCTGCATCTCGGGCCAGTGCAGCTGCGGCGCAACCTGGATTGCGAGACTGTCCGACCCGGCGGGGTCCACGCCCATCTGCCACGCCACGAAACCTCCGAAGAGAGAACGGCAGGCGGAGCCTGAGCCCTGGCGCGCGATGATGGAGAGCTCGGATGGCGACGCGGGCAACGCATAGAGCTGCGCCAACGACGCGATGAGCGCGGCGAAACCGGATGCGGAGGACGCGAGTCCTGCGGCGGTCGGGAAGTTGTTGTACGAAGCTATATGCACGTTGTATTCTGAGAGCTGAAATGTCTTATGTTAATATCCCTTGTCAATCGCATCAAATCCATCGACGCACCTGCACATGGAGATCGGACGTACGAATTTCCGTTAGCGTAGCCCGTATGTGACCGCAATCTGGACACGCACCTTGGGGGCAGTAGGATGCTTAACCTCCACCGTTTCCCGCCTCAATCGCTTCATCTCGGCGATGCATGTCGCAAGACGGCTACCGGGCATGATCTCGTCCTCGTTGCCGTTGAGCCATAGTTGATCCCGTTCGAAGGAGGGGTCTGCGCGTGCGGTGGTTGTGGATCGCAGGTGGTCTTGATCAAGAGTTACAGAGAGAGAGGAGTTGGTCGGTAAGATGAGCTTGGTGTCTCGCTTGCCCCAGTATCTGAGCAGGCCAAATCAGAACGGAAGACGGTGAAATGGCATTCAACACACTTGATGACAGCGATGTTGACGGGTGCCGAGACGGTGGCTTCGTAAGTCGTTGGAACAGACATTAGATGATGATGGAAGGAGGATGAGAGGTGTTTGATCTGCAACATTCGCGTTTGGGCACTTTTATATTATGGAATTGGTTATGGTACGAGATTATAATATTCATCAAGACCGTTTTGTCAGATTAGCGAAAGCTCTATGGAGATTTTAGAGCTCTATCCGTGACTGTCGCAGGCGACGAGATGACGGTTGCGGTGGTTCATGCACTGCAGCGGCAGTTCTTCGTGCGGCCCCTATAAATTTAGCACAATTACACTTCAAATCTGCAGTCAATTTATAAAATAAATAAGATTCATGAGCTGGGAACAGTATTCAAAGTTAAAGAAGCTCAGACGTAGGGAAGGCGAAGCCTGGTCAGAACGCGAAAATCCTGATAAGATAACGATCTCCCTTTGGACTTCGCTTGCATTGTCCGCAAACACCGATTTCGCCTTGTCTTCGCATATCTCATCTGAGGGAGGATTTTGGGATACATAACTTATCCTATACCCTACACTCACTAGCGGATCGACGACTACCCTAGTCTCTTCACACCGTGTAACAGACCACCTGTCCTCCAATAACTTAGCAGGAACTGCAAAAGCGGGGATTGCGACCAAAAACTTGTGCCAGCAGAGCAATCAGATAGCTCAGCCTCTAAATACGTATGTATAAGCTCCGTCCCAAACAGCGCCAAGAAAGAGAAGAGCAGCGCACAAGCCACCGCAGCGGGAGGGGCGAAATGAGCAGCGTAGCGGACTAAGGAAAACGTTGACAGACATTGACGCGTTGTGCGGGGCATTATTTGATGTGATCTGAGTAACATCACGTGGTAGCCCGGATTGCCAAGATTAAGGCGGTCCGGAGCGCGTATTTATAGCTCTGGATTTTTCTGGGGAAGGGGGACAGACCTTCTCCCCTACCATACTGTACTTATTCTCAGTAGCGCGTCTTCTCTTCCTTGTCCACCTTCCACATGACCAACCTTCTCTCCGCCACGCACCCTTCACCGCATGCACCTATCTGCTCCCATTCCAAAAAAAAACCTACGGGGGACATAGGGTGCGACCTTTGTGCGACCTGGGGCGACATCTCAGGATCTATTTCGCCGCCAAAATGGACAATGGGGCTGGAGACGCTGACGTTATTGAGCAATAACGTCAATATCCAAATTTCCAGCCGCGGAAGAATGGAATAGTAGAGGGTATACGTAGCGCGTGCGCTCACTTATAACGTCTGGACGCGAGGCTTCTTTTCTCCTCTCCAACAACTATCAGCCTGCGAGTGCTAAGTACTGGAAGCAGCATGGCTCTCGACGAGAAGATTACGGACTATGAGAAGCAGGACGGTATACCGCGCGGAGTCGATCCAGAAAACCCCGACGCAGAGTTCGGCGGGACGGAGGCGCGTAAGGCGCTGGAGAAGAAGTTGCTGCTCAAGATCGACCTGCGCATGAGCATATTGATCCTCATCTACATTCTCAACTTCGTGCGTCGAGTTGATTTTTTTCAATTGGCCATGGCTGTTTCGTTGAAATAGTTCGCGCAGATCGACAGAAACAACGCTGCGTTCGTAGGCGCTTAGAGTGATATTCTATTTTTGCTAATCACACCGAATACAGAGCTGCCGCTTGCACGCTTGCGTGGATTCCAGACAGACCTCAAGCTTCATGGCACTGAATTTGCGACGCTGTTATCCATCTTATATGTTGGGTACATCATCACGCAGGTTCCTTCGTACGTGTTTTCTCTTTCTTGTAAGTTCAATGAGACACTTACCCTGACGCATAGAAACATGTTCTTGAATTATATCGGTAAACCGTCGCTCTACCTTCCTTGCTGCATGATCGTCTGGGGCGCGGTATCTTGCCTCACAGGTATGCCTGAATTATTTTTATACCAGTTCTACTGAGAAATTCATCTATTCACATTCAGGCATCACACAAAAGTACGTGTACAACCGCTTACCTTTTCTCGTCACCCTCTTATGTCTATTGCCCTTATCACCTTCCCTCTCCCTACGCGCTCGAACGTACAACTTGCCGCCCAATCCGTGTGTGAACGCATGTAAAGTTTCGTGGGCGCACTCCTAACGCGGTTCTTCCTCGGGTTCGTCGAAGCCGCATTCTTCCCAGGCGCATTGGTGAGCAAACACTTTTTAATTTTCCATCGCTTTCCTTTCCTGGGCCTGGGACGGGAAGCACCATGCAGAACCCCTTCCATACCAAGGAAGCAGCTGCCTGGGAAAAGTGGCTCGATAAGCTATGATCCATTGATAGTGACAGTGCACGCACGGTCGTTCTCGTAGTTAATTTTTCACTTACGGCGGGAAGGGGGGGGGAGATCAGAGCAGATGCATTTAGACGCTGATGACCCCCTTTTGAATTTCTGCAGTTCCTCCTCTCCAAGTGGTACAAGCGCAATGAGCTGGGTCTGCGCACTGCGATCCTCTACTGCGGAAATATCACCAGCAATGCGTTCGGCTCTCTAATAGCGTCGGGCATCCTCAGCGGTATGCAAGGCAAGCTCGGACACGCAGCGTGGAGGTGAGTATCCATTTCTCGTCCGTCAATTACAACATTCGCGTTGCGAGCTGCACCTACCGGAATCATCGTTCGCCGGCTGCTCCGAGTCCTGCGGTTCTTGTGAATGCGTACTTCCTTTAAAGCTTTCTCTCCTTATCGAGGAGCAATGACGAGTGTGCTACACACGTGCGTGCAGATTAGATTTGGAGGATAGAGGGTACACGACCTGCAAAGATGATGACAGGATATCTGTTGAATGAATTTTGATTTTTTTTTGACTGACGATGCAATGCACAGATGGCTGTTCTTCATCGAGGGCGCGCTGACGATTGCCGTCGCGGTGGCGGCGATTTCGTGCTGCCCGATTTTCCGACGACGACGACGTGGCTGACGCCGCAGGAGTGCGTGTTGGCGGTGCGGCGCATGGAAGAGGACATCGGAGTAAGGCGACGAAGGGCAGACGGAGCATGGGGTAGGGCGTGGGTTGTGGATGGCGATTACAGACCCATGGGTGTGGTGGTTCACATTGACGGTGACGTCGCAGGTGGTCGCGCTCACGTTCAACGCATATTTCCCTACGCTGAGCGCGACGCTTGGATTTAATGAAACCGTGACGCTACTTTTGTGCGCTCCGCCGTTCGTGTTCTCGGCGATTGTGACTTTTGCAGTGTCGAGGTGGGTCATGAGGTGTGTAGTTATGGGGATGGCAATGCTAAAGACGATTTTTGAAGGCACTCTGACAAGACTGGCGAGCGGTTCTATCACATTGTGGGGTCACTGGGGACAGGTATACTGGGCTTCGTGATAGCGATCAGCACGATGAACACGGCGGGACGGTACATTTCACTGTAGGTGGAGTGAGTACTGGCATTCGGAACTTGAGACTGACCTGGGACGCAGATTCCTGATGGCCCAGTCGTACGCGGGTCTTGTGGTGATGTTTGCCTGGCTGAGCAACTCGTTTACGCGCCCACCGTCGAAGCGGGCGGTTGCGCTGGCACTGATCAACGGGTTCTCGCAGCTAGGGAACGTTGCCGGCTCGTGAGTAGCATTTGAGTGTGGCAGTTTTTGGGAAGCGCTGACAGACTGCGGTTGTGCAGTTACGTGTGGCCGGACATGTGGGGGCCGACATACAGGAACTCGTACGGAATCTGCATTGCGACGTCAGGGGCGGCAATAGTCATGTTTTGGGTGTTCCGACGACACCTGCAGGAACTGAACAAAAAGCTGGCGGCGGAGGGGAAGACTGGGTTCCAGTACATGTTGTAATAAGAATAGAAAACGTCATCATCAACCAAAACATTTTCGAGGTTGGGAATAAGGCCGACTAAGAGTTGGTATGACTTGAAATTGCGGTCTTTCCTGATTCACAGACTACACCTATGACATGACCATAAGATATTGAGAACTTACCTATTGTCATACCTTGTCGCAAGGCGGGTCTTCACCAACGACGAACGGCTTCTCATCGACAGACTGGTAGTCACTTCGAAGCGCAGGTTGTGAGGGTTAAGATTCAAAAGGATGGTTAGTGCGATGGCTACTACTTATGTCTCCCCATTCAACAATATCATCACAGTGTCCTAGTAGGTATCTGGCATTAGATACACTCTTGAATCGTAGGAATATTGTATGGATTTTAAAGTTAAACTTGTACAACGGGAAGGAGTTACTGAGTATCGCGCGTCGAGCGCGCGTCCTTGCCGAACTCGCCGAAACGCGCGCGTTCACTGATGAAATTTCGTCAGTTGAACCAAGCCCTCTAACGAGGATTCCCAGAGTTCGACACTCCTCTTTTAGAGGGCATGGTCACGAGGCTAGCTCGACGTTAGCGAGGAAGAGTCAACACTTCAGTCAGGACATAAAACATATCAGGCTTATTAACAGGCTCATTGACAACTTCAAAACATGTTAGAAACACTGCGGCCTTCCACAGTTCGATACCTGCAGACACTGCGTTCACCAAAGAGGACATCAAACACAGATATGGTGCGAGTTGGCCTATGTGCGCTACTAGTGGATCTAACATGAGGACAATTAAAGACAATCTATTACTACGAAGATCAGCCAGGCCGACTTCTTACGGTAAGCCTACATATGGGCATACTATATATATCCCTTCGAATCTTTGAGGCACAGTCTTTCTTTGCCCAATTTCAGTTCTTTTATTCCCTTTTAGTATTACATTATGCTTCGCTCCATTTCTTGTTCTCCTTCGCTAATTCCTCCAAGTAAATAAATGTTGATCTGACTGGTGTGATGCCGACTAGTTGAAGACTGATCTTTCTGGATCTAGTTGTCACAAGTTTCCTCATCATACTTATCACTGCAAACAACTTCACTCGTTACAGTATTCATTTCGACGAAATACCCACGGAAGATGTGGGTCCACCTCCGATGATTCCAGGGTAAAAAATCATCCACCCTACTTCAGAACAATTTGATCCGTTAGATGATTTAACGGTTCCTGCGGCATTTGTAGGTCCAGGTGGGCGCCTGAATAACACACGAACAAAATGCCACATCTTGTCGACCCATTTACGACAGTGACTGTCACACTCAAAGCTGATAGTTTGAATTAAATAAAATGCGTTCTGCATCTATGCATTTCAGCGTATGAATATTCCGCAGCGCCTAGATGCCGCTCGAATAATCGAAAAATTGGTCATTTCAAGGGTGGTCCAGAAGCCAATCCGTGCACTCTTTTACCCAGGTGTTTTGACCAAAATCTCAGAAAAAGTCGCTGATAGCGCTCCATTTATGTCAATTTCTCGGCCCACCTTGGCGGTCATCTCCGGTTCCGTCCTTTAGGCGCGCGAGACCTGTCTCAATTTGGCTCTCTGGGTCACGTGCTCTCAAAACGGTCGTCAAAACGGTCGCTGCGGCCCGAGACCTCCCTTGGTATGAGGAATCTGCCGAATAATCGACGGCGAGTCACTTGGAGGGATCGTGATGTGCTTTGTCAGCAATATTCTCACGGGAGGCGGTGATGCTGGGGCGACGTCGACGGCTTCGTTAACAACGACGACGACGACGAACTATCCTTCCTCATCATCTTAGACGACCCCAACTGCTTCGCAGCCCACATTCAGCTGCTTCTGTGCCCCACCTGGCCGCCAATGCGATGTACTATCCGCAGCAATCCCCAGGCATCCCGCACAAGCTCGCTAACCACCACGACAACAACCCCTGGCGCCATGGGCTGCCCATGCTCGTCCAGCAGCCTGGGCAGCAGACGGCGGTAGGGCCTCCACCGCAGTCGCCGGGGTATGCTCTGTACACCAACGGCGCCCTCCACCAGCACCCTGGCCATCATCTCCAGCACCCACCGCTCCAGCACCACCACCAGGCATCTCTATCACACTACCCTTCACCCCCGAATCAGCATTCTCATCAACAACAGCAGCATCTTATGGCTGCCCAGGGATCACCGGCCAGTGCGACCCCTGTTGTGTCACCCCAGTGGCAGCAGCAGCTCATGAAGTGCGAAGTACGTCGTTTTGTTATCTTTTGTGCAAACATTTTACTCATTTTGCGGAATATGTTACAGGTTATTCGAGCATCCCGGTCACCCACCACCGAGCACGCCAGAACGCCATGGCTTCACGGACCGTCACCAAATCCGCTATTCCTATAACCAACCCCAACCTCGTCAAGCCGCCGCCTACAGAAACAATTGGAAACGAGTCTCCCAATACGTCACCGAGTGCGGCAAGGCCAACCATCCATCATCCACCGCTGGTCCAGTTGCTGAAGCTCCTCGGCCGACATCGATCAAGCCGCCTGAGAACACTTGGACGTCACTCGACATGGGTGGAGTCAATATCAAGAATCTCCTCCAACTTCCGGGCTTTTCTCATTCACTTTCCTTATCAACCTCTACCTTAACCACAATGCGCTCGCCACAGTGCCACAAGAAATCTCAAAGCTACGGCATCTCGAGCTGCTGGACCTCTCAGGCAATAATCTGAACACGGTCCCGCCCGAGCTAGGCATGCTCACGCAGCTCAAGGAATTCTACCTGTATGACAACCACCTTACTACCATTCCACCGCAATTTGGGAGTTTGCATCAACTGCAGACGCTTGGCATTGAAGGCAATCCACTGGACCCTCATCTGAAGTCTATGGTGCAGAAGGACGGCACACAAGCGTTGATCTCGTATCTGCGCGACAACTGTCCAGTGGACACGGAGCCTCCTACACGGCCGTGGAAATACGTTATCTCACCTCAGGAGCAAGATATGATCGCAGCAGACCCGAATGTCGAGACATGCAGCGTGTTGTGCTACAACATTCTATGCGAGAAGTACGCTACCGAGCGTCTGTACGGATACACACCATCATGGGCCCTTGCGTGGTCGTACCGTAAAGGCCGGATCCTGGACGAGGTAACGAAGCACGACACGGACTTTGTCTGTTTGCAGGAGGTGGATATTGCCGCGTACGAGGATTACTTCACAGTCAATCTGGCGCAGCAAGGATACGAAGGCGTGTATTGGCCTAAATCGAGGTACAAGACGATGAACGAGTCGGACAGGAGGCAGGTTGACGGGTGTGCGACGTTCTACAAGGCTGACAAGTGCGTGGCTATTTTTACATTGCCCCTAAAAATTTACTGACCCCAGTGATAGGTATAAGCTAGTGGAGAAGAGGCTGATCGAGTTCAGCGCGATCGCCATGCAACGTCAAGACTTCAAGAAGACAGACGACATGTTCAATCGCGTGCTTGGCAAGGACCACATCGCGATTGTATGCCTGCTGGAGAACATCCTGACTGGAACACGTATCATCATCGCCAACGCGCACATCCACTGGGACCCTGCGTACCGGGATGTCAAGCTAGTCCAGGTTGCACTCCTTGCCGACGAGGTCGAGAAGATCGCGGAGCACTTTTCCAAGTATCCTCCACTGCACCGCCGAACCTGCATGCGCCTCCAACACCATCTTCCGAACACTCATCAATCAACGGTGTTGATGATACATCGGACGCCGGCAGCACCTCAGCGCTGGACGTTGCTACTTCCTCACAACCAGAAGGCCAACGACCACCTCCTGCACCAGCATACCGCCCACCCCCAATCTACAGCGAGGGTTCGAAGATCCCGACGATCATCTGTGGGGATTTCAACTCGGTACCTGACTCGGGCGTGTACGAGTTCCTCTCCAATGGAACGCTGCCGGCGACGCACCCAGATTTCATGGCGCACAAATATGGCCGATACACCAGTGAGGGCATGCGGCCGTCTGGGGCTGAAGAGTGCATACGCGGCCGCCGGTCCGGATCTGCCGGTGACGAATTACACACCGAGCTTCCAGGGGCATATTGATTATGTGTGGTATTCGGCGGGCAACTTGGCGGTGAACAGGGTGCTTGGGGAGGTGGATAGGACATATTTGGAGAAGGTTGTAGGGTTCCCGCATCCACATTTCCCATCTGAGTACGTGTTTCGTTGCTTTGTTATAAATTCATTGAAGTGCTGACCGTATTTTTTTCTGTAGCCACGTTTATATTGTCGCTGAGTTCCGCATAAAGCCTCCACGAGATTCTGCGTCTGCGCGACAACATTCAGCAGCGACGTAGGCAGATACTATCTCGTCGAGCATTTCCTTGCGCGAAGAATGATATATGTACCGATTGGTTGGATTTGTGGATGAGGCAGAGAGGCAGAGGAGTTGCAGAGAAAGAGAGCTGCGCTGGCATTGTTCCTTTCTTCCGGGTATGCATTTATGCATTTTTTTTTGCGTTTGTTCGAGTTCCTTTTCGTTACATGTATAACATACAGACAGACAGGGTTTTCATTATGATATTTGGTTTTTCCTCCTTTCATCCGCCTTCCATTTCCACGATGTCCTTTCAATCTTCCTTCCCTTCGTCCACCATCCTCTTTTCGCAACATTCTTGGTGGTTGTTGTCGCTTTGGGGAGCTGTACACCTATTTTAATGCTCCCTTTGGGCTTTTATTTCCTTTCATCTTCGTCGTCGTGGCCATCATCATTACCATCATCATCTCTGCCATTATCATTCCTGCCAGTCCATGTGTTGTCATGTATCATCTCATACATTCGCATTCGCTCCGCCATCCTTTTGTTGCTCATTACCTTCTTCGCCTCCTCTTTCTTCACTGCCTCGTTTCATCCATCATTTGCGCATTCATATCATCTCTTGCATAGACATGCTCCTGACCATATTTACATCTTTTTTTTTTTTTGGCTTTCGACACCCCTTTTATTATCCTTTGCCTTCTTAATTTCTCAGTCTTTTTTTTTTTTTTCATTCTGTCGGCGTTGTACTTTTCTGCCTTCTTTCTTCATTTTATTTCCTTTGTTTTGATTTTTGTTGCACCCTTCTTCCCCCATTTTTTTTCCTTGTTTCCTTAAGTCCATTGTCAATTTCATCCCCATTCCTATCTCCTCCCTCGTAGGTGTGTCCGCCCCTGATAGCCCGTCCTCTCAAGGCTCCCAAACTTTGGGCATTCAGTCCCATTACGTGCACAACGATTAGAGGCACGTAATCCAAGTTCATCCCCTATACTTGACGTTATCTCCTCGAACCCCTTGTCGCGTTGTTTTCCCTTTGATTGTCTGCTTCGCTCACTTCCTGGTTTATGTACAACCTCATCCGGCCCCCTTGCTGTTTCCCCTTATTTATCCTATACTCCTCTTGTTTCAATGGTATCGGTCTAGTCTGGCATCCCCCAAAAAATGCCCCTCGCCTGGCATCCCTCAACATCAACCTGTAGTACCTCCTATGTTTTGTGTTGTGTAGCAATTCTTTGAATTTCCTTTTGTGTGCAAACCCTACTCCCGTATAAGTGATGCAATGAACGAATGAACTCTGCATATGAATAAGTAGGGGGATTTTTTCGTACTGAAATTCGCGGCATTTAGGCTAAAGGCGCGAATTTTTGGTTTGACTCGAAAAGCTGAGAAATCATCACAAAAAAGTACTCCGAAGAACTGGGGATGCCAAAATATATGGGGATTTATTAAATGTACAGAATGAACGCATAACCCCAATTTTCACGCCGCCGCGCATTTAAAGAATACGAGCTCAAGCCGAGCCAGGATCAGGAGGGGTTTATGTCTACCAGACGCTGTAAAACTCTCAATTAATCTTTCTTGGATTTCACGACAGCTTTCTAATACAGTTTCATTATTCGGCGTGTAATCTAAACTCAGTACTAAACCATTAAAAATGAATGCATCCTACCATCTACGTAAATTACTTACTAATACACCACTGACATGTACAGATTACCACAGAAAATTGCTAGACATAGATAGTTTCCTTGATAGATAGAATGTGAAAATATACCGCAATAAATCAGGCGTCGCCTCAAACCGTAACAACCGCCGCCCCAGCCGCCACCTTCGCCCCATTCGCAACGATCCCACACCCCGCAAGCAGCGCCAAGAATGCACAGAATAAGATCATCCTCATCTCATCCCCCGCTGCGCTCTGCTCAACCAGCAACGCCGCTACGCCCTTCAGCCCCGTCTTCCTCCTCCGAGGATCCCCAATAGGTCTGAGGTCTTTCAGGTATTTCCGCCGACGGCGCGACACACCCAAGCCCCACGGCCATACAACTCGACTGTGCTCCACCGCCGCGAGCGAGAGTGGTAGGCCGTGCTCATCGAGCGTCACCTCGAACACACCTGTCGCACGCGCAGGGAACGGTAGTGGGAACGGGCGGTATGGGAGGGCAAAGGGAAGTGGGACGGGATACACAGGAGGGATAAATGTTAGAGAGAAGCGACTCAGGTGAGGATTACTCTGTGCGATGCGTGCTGCACCAGCCGCGAGCGTCTCGTCGCCTGGGTAGCGCACGACGGCGAGGTGAAGTGTGCGTAGCTTGGGGAAGCCACGGATAGTCTTGGCGAAGGCATCTAGCTGGAATGAGGGTTTGTGTGCGCAGGTGAGCTCGAGGTCGCGGAGGAGCGGCGCGGAGTGTATTAGGGAGCGCAGGAGGTTGCCGCTGTCATACATCGAGTGCAGCGTGAACGCGATCTTGAGCTGCGTTAGCTTAGGCAGGTCGCGCAGCAGGCTTGCGACGGTGGGTGCAGATACGTCCCTCGTCTCGACAGCGTCTCGGAAGGAGACAGCTTGCACGGTACGGTGAATATGATAGAGAGCATGTAATTGCTGATGCGTCCCCATGAAGTGTGTCACGCTTTCCAGTGCAGATTGATCAAGAGTGCTGAAATGCACCGGCTGTATGGAATGGCGCGATATATTGAGAATTTGAAGCGTTGGGTGCGCTTCCAGGAAAGCGATAAACGGGCGCTTGTCTGCAGGGTTTTGGGGACGCGGGAACCAGTCGACGCAGATATCCCCGAGGTGCAGTTTACGCAGGTTTGGCCAGCGGCCTTGCAGGAAAAAGTGGACATCAGCGGGGACGGTGGAAAAGCCGTCGATGATGAGTTCTTCGAGGTAGGGACTGCGTCGGATCAGCATGGTGTGGAAATTTTGAAAAATTGGGTCATCCTCTGCGTTCGTCTACATTGGAGATGAAACGAAACAATATCGAGGGAAACTCACCATCGATGAATAAATCAGTATGGTGCTCGTAAAATCCATGTTTGAGTGTTAATGAAAATCCCTTTAATGAGCTGAAATCGAACAGCTGCAAGCCATGAGTTTTATTCATTTCCGAGGGATGAACTTGTCTCACATGGCTATTGAAGTCGGGAAGTATCATCCCCAACGTGGTTCCGATGTAGCGCAGTTGCGGGCACCTACTCGCAGGAAGTTAGCCTCACAATCTTCGATTACATCGACACCACGCACCCAACGCGCAAGGCAAACCACATGTCGTCGTTGAACGGCAATTCGTCGGCATCCCACAAGAACTTCTGCAGCGCATCCAAACACTGCGACCCCGCCGTCTGCCTTACAGCCGCTGAGGCAGAGTCGTTATCCGAGCCCGACAGGAATCGCCGGTATTTGGATTGGGGTCGAATGACGAGAGTCCGGACATGGCGCGCGATGCCATGGTTTCTTGAGAGCATACCGAGCGTGATCCGACATTGCTCGGTCGATTCTAGGACGACAGTTTGGTAGAGGACAGAGGAGATGTTGGCGAATGTATGCTTTGACTAGGGTGAATTTCGTCAGCGTGAACACAGACAGTGGTTTCAAAGTTGAGAGAAATTATGTGTCGCATGTAAAACGCCGGAAACAACGCCGCGAGCGTCGGTGCACGTTAAGGTGACCGATTTCGCTGCATCCTAACCTCCGAAAGTAGAGAACTAGCATGGAAGGTAAAGGCGCGCGCCGAAGACCGTAACCGGATACATAAATCACAAGGCAGAAACACACCACTTCCATCCCGTCCAAGAGATAAATCCGCTGCCACCCCCAAGCAAACGTCTTTATCCCAATCGTAAGTGGTGGATGCAGCGTTCATATCATCGAAAATATAGGCGAACTGCAATGCAGCGATTCATAGTTTCAACGAAATCCAGCCGACAACTACGCTGGGGTCCACTGAGAACGGCAACAGTAATTCACTGTTCCTGCATTTTTCGTAGATGTACGAAATGCTAACCCTCTTCGACATTTTTCTTCGTCTCGCCAAAGTATTTCTTGTCCAACCCAAGCCTCTTCATTCCCCCGCGTCCTCTGCCCACTTTCCCGCCTCTCCCCGCCCATAACTCCATTCCAAAAAGACGATGGGAAGAAACAAGAACATTAAGCCGGAACAATGACACTCACAGCAAGACAGAAATTAAGTAGATCGTTACGAGTCTCCAAGAAGAGAGCAATTTCGATGAGCAGGTCTCCGGGAGCCATTTCCCAAGGAGAAGAAAGAGAGACCGCGGAGTGAGGCCTAGAGGAGTACATGATCCGCTTAACAGAGTCGACTAGTTATGCGGGTTAGGAGCAGGAGCAAATCCTGAACGAGAGGCCCGGGGTAGGCCTATATACATCGGGCGAAGGAAAGCGGTTTGAAGCGGCAACACGCCGTCTCCTTTCCGTTCGTCACATCTGTGACACCCCTCCTCCTCCCACTCAACCACCACGACGCTACGAGCCAGTCTGTATTAAACATCGCACCACGCTGCTAGGATGCTTCGGATTGGGCGTTCGGCAGACTTATGTACGGCCATCGGTTCCGACATCACCACTGGCCGAGCTCTACCCAAGGTAAGTCGACATGTTCCTTTCTAATTTTGACCTTGGACAAGTATCAGATATCATATATCAACCCTCGATCGAAGCCCGCATGTTTTTGGCAGAACCGGTCCTGTGTATACACCGTAGCAATGGAATCCGTCCTTATTGCCAGGAGGGCATGGTGCAGTTAGCCCGTCGAGATCGCATTAACGTCCGGTGTAAAAATACCAACCACTGTATTTTCAGCTCGTACGTTCGAACCGAAGTTGACAAATATCCCGGTCCTTGAACCAATCGCAACGATGCTAAGATAGGCATGACAGTTGACGAAACCTGTTGATTTGCCAGCCAAGTCTGTCACTCCGATCTTGCTACCTTCTGTCCAGACTCCGGTTCACTGCTGAATAGTGAATGACGACACTTTGGAACCTCAGAGGACGATTTCTTGGCTTTTTCATCTGTATGATCTCAAACTGAGGTGTTCTCGCAGAGGAGTAACGATGAAGATCTATTTTTTTTCACTGTCGAGACTTAGTTCTGGTCTTGTGCGGCCTTCCGCTTGTCGGGCGGCACACCTTTACTTCAAGAACCTTCTTCGTGGAGTTCGTGGAGTTCTGGGAACACCTGGGAACATTTTCACCCAAGAAAATTTGTATACTGACGAACTCAGGAGTCGCTATTCTTGCATGCGATGTATGTCATTTACTCCATCATGTTGTGAGAAAACTAATTGATCGTGTTCTCAGCTGCGTCTCAGCTCCTGATAGCAATATTTCTGACCGGCAGTCGCGAACTAGTTCTTGTTTATTCTACCCTCCGACTGAGATATTAACGCAGAGAATTATCGATCAAGGTCTATTTTTTCACTGTCAACCTATGGTTGTTGGCCTCGTGCGTTAAATACTGCGTTGCTTTCTATTATCTGCACTTGTTGACTAGAAGGGACATCAGCGGGCTCACTGTCATATCCTAGGCCCAACGTCGACGAGCATCGAATGTGCAGGTCTTGCTTCGTCATGAACCACAGAGTAGTGGAGAACCAATTCTACGCGCTGAAGGAAAGAAGGGGATTCTGGGTGATCTTGTCGAGTTTGCGACACTTGCTGTCAATTCTTTCGGTAAAACACTACCGAAATCAAGCGAATACAGGTAGTTATTGATACGTGGATGTTTTTCTACTTGCTGGATAGTTTGGAAGGCAGATGTTTTGACTTTGATTCGAGATCTAATTCGAACATACTACCGTAAAATTTGAGCAGGTCAACTTTAATTAGATATCGACGATATCAAGACTAGATCATTATTGACTAGATATGTAACTAACTATGTAAGGCGATTTTCCGACTCCGCCGCTGAGTTTGAAGCCAGCTGCACCTCGGAAACTCGTACTTAACTTAGCACATCCCACATCCTCTGTCGGCGTCCGTCCACCACAAGCCTTTTTCTACCATAATGGTGTCGATCTTCAGCTACCCTTTATCTCAGAGTCGATCAACGAGGTTCCAGATGACGTTCTCAGGGAGATCTTCGTCCATTGTCTTCCAGACAATCCTCTCGCAGAACCTCAGCCAAACACCAAGATCGCGCCAATGCTCCTCTGCCAGGTGTGCTCATCTTGGAGGGATGTTGCGCTCACGTATCCTACCCTCTGGTCCCATCTCAATCACAGTTTCAACGTCATAGACCCCCAAGCCTCACCTTGGATAGTGCGAGAGAATCAGTTCGCATTTTTTTCATGGTGGAAGCAGAATCAGCGATCCGTGGCTCCGTATCTTCGCCTTGGAATAGATTCATTCCCAGGATATCGTGCCAGATATTTTAGATTCATTCCTCTAAGGACACCTGAAATGAATCTTCTTCTGGGTATCATAACCTCTGCGCAGTATCTCGACCTCGACCCGCTATATTGGATCCGAATTGAAGAATCGATTGAGAAGGGATCTAGTGTCGAATGGCCTAATCTACAAACTCTGGTGAAATGCGGACAACGAGAGATCCATACTCAATCATTTTTCAAGGTCCAAAGCCTGACGCCGAATTTCCCCTTCCCTCTGCGACGTCTATTCATCAAGGAAGGCAATTTTTCGTTGCATAATTCCGCTATCCCAAATCATTGGTCCACATTAACCCATATCTCACTATTCCGCATTATTATCCGTTTCAGATCCTGGATTTCGCTTCTTCGTGCTGTTCCAAACCTGCAGTTGGGACAGTTTGATGTTAAAAATCTTTTCAATCTTGAGAATTACAGACCCGAATTCGAATGTGTAACTCTTCCTAACCTTTTGACGCTGGTCCTTGTTGTTCAGGCCGGCAACTTTGCGCAGTTCTCATTCAGCATGCTTCTTTCAAACTTCCACCTTCCTGCCCTGCACTCTTTATTGCTTCGCTTTTTTACGTGGGGTTTGTTCAACTACAAAGGGATTACCGAGTTATTCCAAATGCTTAGGTCCACTCCATTTGTCCAAACTCTTACCTTAGGAGGAAGTTATAGTGATAAACTCTACCTCCCCAAGAATAGCTCGGTGGATATCCTCTCTGCAATGAATGCAGTGTCAATTTGGCATATTGCAACTCAGTTATCGCATCTACGACTAGAACGGTTGACTGGCTTCATTCCAACCAAAGAGGAGATGCCGATGGAATTAAATGATATCATAGCTAGTTCCCTCGATGCCTCTTGGTTGGATCTAGGAAACCCGCTCTGTCCTATCCAGACACTCTCAATCATCTACACTGCGAATGACACATTTCGGCCCCATTTCCCAGGCGACAGTGACCTCGAAATCCTTAAAAGTGGTCGCACCGAGAAAGCGCCAAACATTACTTTCCAGCTTTTCTCGGTAGCAGGTAAAACGCAGCAGGGAGCCACCGAGGAATGGCGTCCGAAACCGTGAAAAGACTGGAAATAGGTATCCGAGGTATCTGTATACCTCCAGTATAAACATGTTTACCACGTTTGTGTCTAGTTATCACAATACATATATACCTATTGTAAGTATATCAGTAATATTCAGCGTGCGTATTGATGCTTTTACACCAAGAGGATTGAGCGAAGCGGACAAGATGGCATATGATGGATATTGCGGAGTTCTGATTACGGCGGACTAGGGTCTAGGGAAAATTTAGCCGTCGTCAAGTTCAACGTTGCAGCTGGTTCTTGCCTCAAGCTCTAACCTGTCTAGAAATTCCTCCATTCACTCTCTCAGCTACTCTGGCCAGAATCTTGTTCATTCAGTAATGGTACACTTCAATCAAAGTCCATCTCTTCAAACCTATGGGAAAAGAAGCTTCAAAGGCGGTAGAAAGTATGTCTCCTACTGTATATGCAAGAATTACGAAGAAATTAACAAGAAATTAGGCATGTACACGAAGCACCTAGCAGAGCGGATGAGCAGTAACGCTCGAGGGTGTCTGGAATAGCTGCACCTCCGCCGCGCGTCTCTTCGTCAACCCAGCAAGCACCTTTCCGCCAGCCTTGTTAAACCTGGGGATCTCAGCTGCCGCTACGGTATTCGGGTCCTCGCCGTTATTCAACCTCTTGAGCATAGTGCTCGTCTGGAAGGTGCCGCAGCCTAGGTTGAATGTGAACGACGTGAGCGCGCCGAACTGGTTATCGTTCAACACGACGTTCTTTCCGATCAGACTCTGCAGGCAGGTGGTGAACTTGGACGCGTCGCTGGCGAGGAGCTGCGAGGCGGTGGTGCGCGAGAGGGGGAAGGAGAAGGGCACCTCAGCGCAGTTCGATTTCACGCACTTGTGTCCGAAGCCGACGGTGTTGAGGCCGATGGGGTCTGGGGCAGGCGAGGGCACGAAACCTTCAAAGCTCTCGATGAGGGAGATAGTGGCCGAATTTGGGGGTGCGTTCGATGCGGCGCAGTTGGAAGAGGCAGAAGTGGACGCGGCCGGGTCAGTTGCTGCTGCTGCTGAATCCGACGCAGCGGCGGCGGAGGCAGCTGCGCTCGGGGTGGCGGTTGTCGAGTTGGTCGCAGTGCTGTCCGTGCTGTCTGCGTCGTTGGTGCTATCGATAGAGTCAGCAGCGCTTGTGTCAGTGCTGTTGCTCGCGCCAGTGAGGTCAGTCGAGTCGTCCGTGCTGCCCGTGGAGTCAGCGCTGTTGTCCGTACTATCTGCGCTTGTGTCGGTTGCCCCGTCGGTGGTATCTGTGCTGTCATCGGTCGAGTTATCAGCAGCATCCGCGCTGTCGCTCGTTCCATTGTCAACCGCCGTATTGTCACTATCGTCTGTGCCGTCGTCTGTGCCGTCAAGCCCGTCTGTTTCGTCGAGGCCGGCATCTGCATCTGCAGTATCATCTCCAGTATCAGTGGTGTCGAGCCCGGCATTCCCCGTGTCGTCCGTTCCATCGACATCGCCTGTGTCGAACGAGGTATCGTCCACGCCAGTATCAAACGAGGAATCATCTGCGCCGTCATCGAACGAGTCGTCTCCAGTGTCATCAACGTCGTCTGTGCCGTCGTCGCCGCTATTGTCAAAGCCTGAATCGTCGAAGCCCGAATCGTCTCCAGTGTCATCAGAGCTATCATCAAAGCCCGAATCATCACCAGAGTCATTGAAGTCGTCTCCAGAATCACCAAAATCGTCACCAGAGTCATCGAAGCTGTCTCCAGAATCACCGAAATCGTCGCCAGAGTCATCGAAATCGTCATCCTGGCGGGCGAATAGTCCACGCTTCGCGGCGAGCTTGGACAACTCGAGAATTGGATAGCGCGCTTGGAGCTCCGCCGTCGAGCGTGAGTGGGCAACCACTAAAATTCGGTCAGTTCAATGTTACTATTAGCATCTATCTCGACCAAATATATAGGGCTTGAATGAAGCATGACGACGTACTAGCGTTGTTTCCCTGCGATGCGAAAGGGAGCAAAGGAGCGGCATGCGCAAGCGCAATTGCAAGGAGGATGAAAGAGAACAACTTCATGTTTCTTGTACTATGCGTCCTTCTTATTTGAAAAATTCTTGTGCAGAAGCCTCGTCAAGAGGAAGAAATGAATGAGCTAAAGGGAAGAAAAAGGCAGAAAAAAAAAGAATGGAGCGAGAACGAAATCGAAATCCGGGATTAGAGGAAAGAAGTTAGGAATGGGGTGCGTCCATCTTATAGCATTTTCCTTGGGAATATCCACCGAGGCAAAGAGTCTGGAATTGTCTCTGCGTACTTGACTTGTGAATGATGGAAGTGGTTTCATGACGTTCAGTGGAGAATATGAGCTGTGTTGCATTGGGAGCTCGACGTCAACTGCCAGAGTGCACCATCTACTCCTGCCAAGCCTCTGTGATATGTCGCCTGTAGGAAGCGGTCTTCGAGGTCGCTTGGGAATATATGGATGATTAATCAAATTTCCGCCCAACCGTCTAAGTACTCACTTTTCACCAGGCTCTGGAGTCTGTGAATACTCGAGATTTTTCTTTTCTCCTGATTTGTTTGACGTTTGTTAACTGCTCTTGATCACCTTTGTAGCACCATAGACGACCATACCAAACAACCCAAATTCAAGAAGGAATATGATCAAATGCCCATGTCGCCGAAATGCATCAAACTGTCAGCGTCGTCCAGTGGTGAGTCTACTTTTAGAATTCCTCTGCTAGAACTTTGGATACGCGCGCTGTTGCTTTCTATCATATGGGGCGATGACAATCTCACACTCGCTTTGACTAATTGGCGAAAGGTGAGCTCCAGCCCAGCGAGTGCTCAACAATGTGCTCCTGTCATGGAGAAAGACTTCGATTATTTGAATTTGTAGGTTGCTAGGTTTTGTAGATGATGCTATATACATTCTAGTACTTAACGCCTCTAGAATGAATGCCTCGAGAGCAGGTGGCTAGTGACAGCCTTTGTGTACCGATCAATGACTCTCGAGCTTCATAGTGGAGACGTCAACATAATTGTAGACCCTGTCCTTACTACCGCTGGGTTAACTTTGACGTCAAATTTCTGGCCTTCAAGAGCAATGCAGCGAGGATTCGACTAGATGTCGACATAGTACTCATCACGAGTTGCCAAGGTCAACCTGTTGGCTCGCTCTGCAAGACTTCGTTTTGATCACTTTTGCCTTCCGAGTCGGCGGTAATTGTGAGTACCCCACTGCTCCTGTCACTTGTGAGTCCAGTATCCAGAAGGATATATTCCTTCGAAAAATAAATTTCTTGTCTTCATAGTTGCGCCTGTCAATGCTGCCAATATTGATATTGAGCCTACAATTATCAAAATGGAAACTAGAGGATCCAACTGCGAAAGTTTAATATTCGACATGATTGTAGGTATATATCTCCGTCAATTGTTTTGAAGCTCTCTTCGCATTCTGGAGAATGTATCTTTCACCTTCAATGACTATTTCTCCTGGATAGCGCTCGACATCCGAATCCCTTATTTTGAGGCGTTCTACCCATATTTGCCCTACTTCATGTTTTATATGCCTGACTTGAAAGCCATACACTGACCGTCGCACGGGATCATAAAACACAAGTCTTCTTACGAGACGCTCTTGTGATTGAGTTATCGAATCCAGCTAAAGCATCTCACATTTAGATCAAGGAATATTTATCAAGAGATTTTCCAACTTACAACGAATGATAGGGCATCCGGGATCGCGGTGGGATCAACAATAACTGGCCACAATGGCAGAGGAGATGGAGGATAAATCGCGCCCTTTTCGAATACCATCCCACAATCATGATCAGGTGAAAGTCTATCCGCCTCGACGAAAGCAATCCTGGGCGAGAGCGAATGAAGGGGAAGTATGTGCATAAAGAAGCTCCGAGTATCGCAGTTTTCGCTAGACTTCAACAATATGTGGAGTTTTTGCAAGCCAGAATATGTCGACAGGTAAGTCAGAAGGGGCTGTGAGAGTCGGGATACGGTTATGCTTTGCAATTTGATTTTTGCCGCGGCCAACGAAACCCAAAGGCCCGCTCCAGTGGGCGCGTCCGTATCATCCTCGATGCAGAGGGATTTGAGGCCTTTGAGCCTCGGCGCTAGTGGGCCATTAAAATTGATTCCGAGGTCCATTGGCGAAAAATGCAGAGATTCTAAGGCTGGGATGGTATGCACAGGAAGTTTCTTGATTAGATTCGAAAGCGAAGTATCGTACGCGTGAGGCCCCATTTTCAACACGCTGAGATGCTTTAAGCGAGGACTTTGGGCAATTATTTCGGAGATATGATCTATTATCTGCTGCGGGGGTTGGCTTTGATCATAATCATCAAACATTGACATAGTACGATACTTGGCGAAAGAAATAGAGAGGCTGCGAAGGTTTCGAAATTGGTTTATGAGAAGTTCCCATGGTTCAGCGCAGGAAGATCCAATGCATAATGTGACGTCTTCTAGGGAGGGGAGCGAGCTGAGGGCCTGTATGACTCCAATACTGAGTTCAGTAGCTCCTGGAATATACCATCTGTATCGTATGCCATTCATCGATTGAGTATTCCTTCGGTTCGTTTCGAGTATTAGAAACACTCACGCAACACTACGCAGGCTGTGAAACGACAGAATAGCCGAATGTAAACGAGTCGTCGTGGATTGAATAATGGAACTAGATCGAGTTTGGGCTTCCCGCCTGGACTCGGCACAGTCGAGCGGTGTATATGGAAGGCCGAACATGGGGGAGTTACCTCCCTGTTCTGATGGGCACAAACACTTGATAAAGAGAAACTTCGCATGCCTAGACGCGAGACTGTCTCCCTTCGCAAGCGTGGCAAGCCGATATTCGACATCCTCCGGCCCACGACCATACGTGACGTGGAAATCGAAAGTGAGCGAAGTGTAGATCTCGCGTTCGAGAGCTTGGCTCAGGTAGCAACAAACGAGACGGAGGTTCAGCAGATCTTCGCGCCCACAAGTGAGCGAGGAGTTGTCGGCCCAAGGGAGGTTTCCAGCCCATAAACTCCTTCTCAGAAACCGAAGATTATTCCATGAAAGAATGTGAGAGGCTATTTCGGTGATCAACTCTGGCGAGAGGGATAGAAAGCCTGGAGGTTGAGATTTGGGCTGTATGGAACCCCCTTTGGAGCTGGCTGTAGTCATGATCTGAACCCGGCGGTGAGCTCAGGTATGTGGTGAGTTGAAGGAAAAGAAGAAACGTTGGTCTTTTTTCCCCCCCCAACACCCAACAACCGGCGACGGCCCGCACCTCTCCCGGGCCGTTACATTGGGCCTGGCCAGTGCAATCAACTGCACACGTAGAGTTCAGAAAAAGTTTTGGAGTTTATATTTCTACTAAAGAATAGGCATACAGGTCTGGCTGGTTCGACATACTCTTGAGAACATATTCTTCGCTCTGCAGAATTATCATGCCGGGATAACGCTCGACATCTTGATTCGGTATTTTGACGCCCAATACCCATTGTTGTCCTACTCCGAATTGTATGTGCTGGTGGCGTTCGAGCCCACGGCCGAAGATTGGCAAAAGAGAAGAGGAGTAAAAGATACAGAGTCTTTACACAAGACATTCCTTTGACTGGGTTATGGAATCGAGCTGCAGAGAATAAGCATTCAAATATTCAAGTTGTAAATACCATTCTGGAGATGTAGACTCACTATAAATGACAAGCTTGTGGCACGGAGTCGACGCAGATAATGACTGACCATGACCTTACGCTGGAGCTCGAGGCGTCCTTGTTAACATGGAATACGACACCATTCTCAGATGTGAGTCCATCATCCGGCCTAGCGAACGTTGTCCGCGCCGACAATGAATGCCGAGGTAGTATTTCCTTAAAGAAGACTTGAGTGTCATAATTATCATTCGACCTATGTCGATAAGTTGTCAACAGAACGTGTAGCCTTTCGAGGCCAGAATACGAGGCTAGGTACTTCATGAAGGGTTCTGATAGTTGCGAGACGGTGATGTCTTGCAAGTGTACCTGCGCATCTGCCAAGTGTTTCCATAGATCACCTCTGGTATCCACTGTTGTGATATAATCTTCGATCCTCAGCGATCTGAGGGCTTTGAGGCGTAGGGCTATTTCCGCGTTGAGAACCCAACCTGGAAGTGCGAAACGAAGCGATTCGAAATTTGCAATCCTATGGGGCGCAACGCTCTTAATCAAGTTAGGCAATGAAATGTCGTAAGTTTGGTCTCCTTCCTTTAAAACGTTGAGATGCCGCAAACGAGGACTTTGGACAATTATGTCTGCAATGTGATCTGTAATGGTGTTGACAGATCCCGGCGGTGCATCGTTTATGGAATATTTAGAAAAGGAAACAGAGAGGCTGCGAAGTTCATGGAATCGGTTGATAAAAAGGGTTGATAGCTTGGTACAACGAAGTTCGAATGATAAGGTGACGTCTTCGAGCAAGGGGAGGGAGCTGAGCCCCCTCACGACTCCGATGCTTTGTTCATTAACTGCACCAATATTCCATCTGCGTCGTCATCAGTATGTTTTCGCACCAAATATCAAAACACCTACGCAACGCAACGCAGATTCTGAAATGATAGAATTGCTGGTTCAAGATGGGCGCTCATAAATTCCGAGGTTCGTGTAATGAGTTCGTTAGCATCAAGAATCCCGTCGGCCTCTGGGTAGCCATATGGAGCTGTAGGGATTATAGCGCCTCCCTCCATCGGGGTGAGACACTTGATGAGAAGAAACGTCGTGTGTTTAGATGCGAGGCTGTTCTTTTTTGTTATCTCAGTCAAGCGACATTCGACATCCTCCGGGTCTTGAATGTAGCGATCGCGGTGGAAGTTGATGGTGTGGGATTGGAATATCTCGCGCTGAAGGGCCTGGCTCAAATAGCGGCACACCAGGCGTAGGTTTGCCAAGTCTTCGTGACCTGCAGTTAACGAGCAGTTATAGATCCAGGGGACGCAGCCAGCCCACAGATCCCGCCTCAAAGATCGCAAGATTCGCAACTCGGTCCATGGTACGATGTGAGATGCTATCTCGACGATGACTTCCGGAGAAAGAGACAGGATTCCTTGGGCGTAGGAATTAGTCGGTGCTGTGTCTTCGCCTCCTTCGACTGGAGATGTAGCCATGATTAGCTCGCCTGCGAGTCGATATGTTAAGTAGTACGAAGGACGAAGAATACATACCGTAGTCAGTGATCAACGTTGCAACGTCGGCCCCGACAGAATGTCTCACACCGTTTTGAATCCATCTTATCGCCAAATGCACCGAAGGGATTGTGGAGACGAAGACAATGAAGGGCTTTCAAAAGGCCACAGGCTTTAGCTCAACCTCAAAAATCGAAGTTGGTCTGAATCGTCTTGAAGGAAACAACGTTTAAATTGACAAGGCTCGTTCCGCTCAAAAGCGAAAGAAGAAAAAAACAAAAACAAAAGATTTAGTACATCGGGAAAGAACGTATCAATCTGGAACCCTTGCGTATTCCTACTAAGTTTACAGTACCAGAGAATGTTCTGAGCTTTCCAACATATGGAGAAGTAGGGAATCCAGAGTACGGTCGCAGTCAATTGAAAGGGCAGGACGATATGATCAGATATCAAACTTCCCAATGCTCAAGCACATCTAGCAACTCAACAACGTCGTCTTTCTCCTCGCCAAGCGCCACAGAAGGTCCAGGACGAAGGTAAAACGGAAACTCGAACTCGGCAGGGTAGAAGCCAGCATATTCCCAGTCTATAACAGCAGTAATCTTGTACGAGGTCGCATCGACCAAGACATTGTGTTGCGACAAGTCATTGTGGCACAGCACAAACTCCGGCTTGTCCGCTGCCTCGCGAAACTTGAAAGCCTGCTCGTCGCGCGGAATGGCTCTAGCCAGACGATACGGAAGGACCACATCGCCCGATAATCCGCCCATGACTCTAGACGTGATCGCATGCATCTGCGCTACGTATCCCTTGAGCTCTTCGATTGCAGCAGGTTTCTTGTCTTCGGGGATCTCAGCGAGAGTCACGCTGTGCGGGACAGAGTCAAGAATGAGGTAGTACCGGCCGTGGTCTTCGAAGGCGCAGCGGATGTTCGGGGTCGGGATGCTCGTGTGTTTCTGCACAAACCTGATCGCGGCCGCTTCGTTCTTCATCCTCTCCATGCAGATATGGGGGAGCAGAAGATCCCCGGCAAGATTGACGAGATACTCTGAGGGGGTGAGGTTCCGCTTGATGAACACAGAAGCGTTGGGGTCGTCCTCGAATACGAAGTATTTCTTCTGTTCTGTAACGCCGATACATCCAGCTTCTTGGATGCGCTGTGAGAGAGAGAACCTGAGATAAATCGTTATGTCTATGTTAGATTGTTAATAATCGCAGCTTACAGGATTATCGAGGGGATCTTGCCGTCGGGGATCAGGAGCTACAGAATGAAGGTAAGCAGGCTCTGTGTCAACTAGTTCACTGCGATCAAGGTCTAGCTCGAGTTCAGACATATCTAAGCACTGGAAGGAGGGAGTGAACGCGTAAAGTTGGTAATATCGCGATAAAAACGCCGGCATCCGTGCGAATTTCGCAACTATTGCCTCCACGGAATCGATGATACATACGCCCACAAGTCTCGCTCGCAATCGTTCATGAGGATTCCTGACTATTCCAAAACACCACACAAGAAATTAACCAGTAAAAAGCGCTTCGATTCCAAAGTAACCATATCCAACTACATGTTACGTACTATAATGAGTCAAAAAAACCTATCCACCTCGTTGGATTGCTGACCGATCTCGCCCTCCTCCAACACCCGTAAATTATGAACACCCCCCAAGATCGTGCCCCGACCTGCCACCCCAAGATGTTACCCAACCCCAAACCCCAACCCACCCATCAAGAAAAGTTACCGCCACCTACCCCAAAAACCGAACACGCACGCGCGTCTCAACCCTAACGGGGAGCTGCAGCGGCGCGCCGCGGTCAATGGGGCGGCGGAGCAAGTCTTGAGGGAGGCCGAGAGAGGGTGTCGTCGTTGGAGGGGGTGCCTTGTGAAAGGGGGCAGCTGAGGGTGTCGTTGTCGTGGGGCGTTGGCGTGGAAGCGAAAGGGGCTGGGGGGAGAGGAGGTGGAGGTGGTGTCGTGCGACGCGGAGGGTTGATCCGCCGCAGCGAGTGAAGAGGGCACGGAGGGGTTGAGGGCGTCAAGACCCAGGCCAAGGTCTGCCCATGTCAACGTGCGCGCAGTGCTAAGCCCAGCACCGCGCTGCGCCCCATAACAAAGGGAAAGAAAGAAAGTACGTAGGTAGTAAGAAAAAATGCCCTCGAAGAACCAAAAGCGCAAATCACCAGCGTCCAAAAAAAAATCATATCCGAAGAGAAGAGGAAAAGAGAAGAGAAGAGAGAAGAAGCGAGTAGGCTAGGTTTTCCCGAACTTGAAATAGACCATGACGGAGACAAAGACGAAGAGGTTGGGACGAAAAGACGAATATATGCACAAGAACGAAAACAAGACAGGAGATAGACATAGACAGCGATTAATATTATCGAATATAGGCGGACCTTCCAGACGATGAGGGCGAGGGGAAAGGAAAGGGATATGGTACACAGGCGGGCATCCATTTGAGTGGTTCGGATGCTTTGCTTTTCGAATTCGGGGCGAAACGACGATGTGGCGAGAGGCGAGGGGCGGACAATCAATATCTTCGGCGGGCGTCAATTAAATACTGACTTGCAGCGGGCAGTGAAGCTTGAGGGGTGGGAGACGAAGAAAACCAAAAAGGAAGAGGACCTCAGAACGCGCATACAACGCAGCAAGCCCTAAGGCGCGCGGAGCATCGCGTCCTTGTCCTTTCCCTCTCCTCGTCTCTCCAAATAGTTCACACAGAACAGAACAGAACGGGGCGAAATGAGAGATCAGAAGACCCCAACACCCGTCCCATCCCACTGCGCTGCCCCCTCCGGCTGTCCGTACCCCGCGTCCATGGTGAAGCCCATCCCGCTCATACCCATATCAAGCCCCGTCGTCATATCCATCCCCATCATCCCCATGTCGAGTCCCATATTCATCCCGACGTCGAGCGAGCTGAGGGAGTCAAGGCTCAACGCGCTGCTCATAGCGAGGCTATCCATGTTGATGTCCATGGCCATCGCGAGCGGATCGAGGCCGCCGTTGAGGAGCACCATGTCGTCGAGCATGCGCTGCATCTCGATCTCGTGCGCCCATTCTGCGACGGCGGTGGTGGTAGTGCTGTCATCTTGCGCTGCTGTCTTGTTGCTGTCTTCTTTGTTGTCTTGGTTGTCGGTGCTGTTGTCGTTCTCATCGGTCTTCTTCTTCATTCCCTCGCCCACCTCCGCCCTCTCACCTCCCTCCACCCCGCCCACCTCCTTCGCCTTCAACTCAGGCTGGGAAAGCGCTACTTGCGCAGCCTCCCCGCGCCCAGCGACCGCATGCTGCGCACGCGGCGACGCGAGGATCTCCGAAAGAGCTCCTCCATCGCCTTGTCGCTGTCCGCTGCTGCTGCATCTCCTTGAGCTCGAGCGCTCGTAGATACGGAGCCACCCGCAGTTCCACTCCTTCCGAGACCACCCGCTGCAGGGACGCCGAGCGAGCCAATGAAGGCCCCCCGGCGGTCGCCACCCGTGCTAGGTGGCGAGTGGTCTCGTCGTGTGTACGTGCTGGTGCGGCAGTGGGCGTGTGGGGCGCCGCGGAGGTGAGGGATGTTGTTGGGGCGAGCTGAAGGTTGGTGTTGATGATGGGGTACTGTCCAAGTCGAGCGAGGCGTTCGAGGGGGCAGGCGAGGGGAAAGATGTGTATGCGGGTTTGGTGGATGGTTGGACGACGGCGGGACGGTGGTTGGATCTGCGCGGTGGCTGTTGGGGTGCGGAGACTCGAGCCCGGTGGGCAGGCCCTGCGCGGCGAGCGCCTTGACGACGGCGTCCCACCCGCGCTCAAGCGTGCGGATGCGCTCCTTGAGCTCTTGGTTCTCCCGCTCGCGTTCCCGTTCGCGCTCGGCGCGGAGACGGTCCTCGAGCGCCGCGGACAGTGCTATCTGCGAGGCGTACCCAGGGGCTGGGATTACAGGCGCCGTAGCCGCAGTGGGGACGGAGACGGGTACCTGAATGCCTGCGCGCAGACGCCTGTTCTCCTCCTCGAGCTCAGCGACCCGGCGCTCGAGGTATGAGAACTGCGCCTTCCGCCGGTCGCGCGAGTTCTGCGCCGCGATGCGGTTGCGGTGTGCCCTAGCCTCTTTGCGCTGCTCGGAGAGCGAGAGCTCTTTGTTCGGCGTGGGTGCGTCGGCAGAGGTGGGGGAAGAGGGTGATTCGGCGGTGCGCTGGCGCTTGCGAGACGGGCCTGCGTCTTCGTCGTCGTCGTGGGTGTAGGATGAGGAAGGGGCGGGGGAGGGCGGGTTGAATGCCAGGGCGGAGGGGTCGATGAATGTGGTGGCAGCCATTCTTTCTTGCTTTTTTCGTTGTTCGTATGTCGTGAGTATGTTATGGAGAGAGAACAAGAAACGAAATGGAGAGGGTGGAGGATAAGGAAAGGCCTGGGGACTGCGGCCAAAGGGCAGGACTACGTGGAGGGCAGGGGATGTGCGTGATTTGGCGGAGTGCATACGTGGCCCTATTATATGTCTCTCAGGGACAAACAGAGACAAATACGCCGGTTCTCCCGTTGTCATCCCGCGCCGGCGTATCACGCCCACTGTCAACTCCCAAAATTATCCCGAAACACTGTGGGCCAAGCAGAGCTAGACCGACGCCGCTGGAGGATATGAAGCCCTAGAACGTACCTAAGAGTGTGCTTTTCTCAGGAGTCAGCACTCTTAGACTGAACTCCAGCTGAAATTTCAGAAATCTCGTTATCCGTACTCAGGTACTCTTGTCATAATGCCAGCTGGCACTCTCACCTGCGCCTTACTTGGCCTGTCATCTGGCCTTGGATTCTCTCGTTTCTCCGTCAGCTGGCTCTCAAAACTTCAGTCATTCGAACGGTCATGCTGCTGCATCGCTCTGGATCGTACGCCTAATGCATGCGAGATTTCCCTCGCTGTACATACCACTCTGCCATTATTTGTGGAGCTGGACAGGCTATATATACGCCGCTGTTGGCGTGTTTTGGGTGTGGCTTTGGATATGCTGTCTCTGCTCCGTTTTTGGCCCGGGGGCGTTGCTTGCCACGATCCTCCCTTCCTTCACTGGTCTCAACGACGATCGGGATCGCTTTTGCCTGCTTGCTTCTCTAATTCACTTGAAGTAACGGCCTATGACGATTAACGAGCAAGTTGCTCGACCGTCTTCCCAATGGCTCTGAGATCTGAGGGTTGACCCGTCCATATCTGCGCCGCAGACCAAAGTCCGAGATCTCGGGATACGTTACAGCATTGTCCGCTTGCGGAATGATAAAAAGCGCTTCCTTCCCACTTTCTCCCACTTGTACGTATACCCCACTTGAAGTTGCTCTCCTTTTGAGCTTACTTATTGTCCTTCGGAGACTTGAGAATGTCTGAATCCCCCAGCGTGGCACAAACTACGAGGTTCTCTACGGCCCACCCTGTCCTTCTCTTGACAAATGTTTTTTGCTCTGCCTTCTGTCCTTCTGTCTTCCGTCCAAGACCGGGTCAGATCTGTACCTTGTCGGTCGTGGAATTCCCATCGGGTATCATCAATCCCAAGCGTACTTAGGACTTGGTGGCTGCGAGGCACCGCGTGCGTTTCCTTAGCGCGGCTCGCGCACAGGACTATGCATCTTCCGGCGCCGTGTATTCAGCATGTACTCTACTCTACTTAAGTACTTGTAGACACTATTGTCCACTCGGACTCATCCCACTGCTCCGGCTACCACCCGTCGATCATCCACTGTTAGTCCGTTAGGGCTCGTGGCATTTTTTTGCGCGTGGGTTCCCTGTGTGGCTATGGATTCTAACTTCTAAGTATATTCGGGTTCTTTGTGTGGGTTCTCTCGGTCTGTGTGAGACGTATAGATAAATGCGATAAAGGGGTGAGCGTTTGGTCTGCTTCCACCGCCACTGCCAGGGTTTCGAATTCCCTGCATTCTGTGATAGACCAGTCTAAGTTGATTACTCATGTATTAAGCAGATGTCCTGAATTCGTGTACTCGTGTTTGGCTCCTACCTATTTTAAGCGCTTTTCCGTCTTCTTTAGGCATGCTGACTTGGCCGTTAATGCTCTTTTGCGCAATGCAATGCATTATCTGATCCTTATTCGATGCTTTACGGTTGCATCCTTTGTTATATGGAACCACAATGCAACTATTGACGCAATGATTGTTTCAGCGGCTGACCTTTAAGCAGTGCGTAACGCGTTCCTCGGTGCCCCCCCCTTCATCGCAAATCCCCCCCCTCCTTCCCTTTCCCCTCCCTCCATCGTTCACTCTCACTCTCACTTGCTCTCAATTGCATATGAGCACGCAAGCTCCTTTTAAAATCTGCACAAACCGTGACTGACTTACTGGCGCTGCATGCAAGGCGCCTGATGCACTGGCACCTCCACTGCACCCACACAACCATCTCCACAAAGCGCCAATTACTGTAAGCATCGTCTCTCTACATCCGGACCTTTTCCATGCATATAACGTAGTGCTCAGTAATTTTTAGATACGACACAGTCACTGATTTTCGTTTGATAGGGCGGTGCAACGCAGCCGTGCTGGACGAAAACGTAAAGCCCTTAAGCTTGCAGACGGTGCGTCTCAAGAAAATCCACGCTGCTCATGTGGGTGCACTATTGAGCTGCGTGTGTCAGATAAGTGCAGAATTATTCTGACAATAGATGTTATTAATTGACTCTTACCCTTGACATGCGACTATCCCGTCGGCAACAGGAAATGTTTACGATTCCAATAGGCACAAGGTACATATTTTCATAGGCTGCTATATAGGCTGCTTGGCACCACCTTTTGCGATCTTAGCTGTGTTCACCTGTGCGCTTTCCTTAATCATGAATTATTGCGCCCATCTTAGATTTGAATCTCATTTACACGACTAGGCAAGTTCCTATCATTTATTTAAATTCTACTAGACTAATGTACTTTTACATACCGCCAGATTTCCCCCACAGTACTTACCCACACCTCGACCATCTCCAAGAAGCATAAGCATCGTCTCCGCGCAGCTGACCTTTCCAGTGCACAAAATTTGGTGAGCACTCATTGATATTAAGATACGGCGCGCTCACGAGTTGATTAGCTCCTGCGCAGACGCCCTGTATCCGAGTCCGAGTTGCGCTTCATGGTGCTTTCCAGCGTCAATTGATTGTCCGTCAACGTTTCAACTTCGATCGAGTACAAACGCGCCTGTGCTGATCCCACGCGCCGCGCGCTATCTTTGAACTCCTTCCGTGTTCTTCTTGGGCCGTGTTCTCTTCTTGAGTATGTGGCACGCTTCGCCTTACTTCAAACTTACCCCCGGCCTCTGTTGCTATTGACGAGCGAGGTGACCTTACCCACGGCGAGCTCAGCATCGCTACGCGTGCGCATGGGTCCGCTGTCCACCTTCCCTAGATCATTTTGTTCACTCGCACTGGCCCTCCTTCCGTAGCCGCATTCACACCGCTCTCATCATGACTGAGAATCTGCGGCTCCGGTCTCCAAATACAGTTCACGCGCGAGCTACTCATCGCAGCTAGCTTCGAAGCAATGCCTACTGTGGGTGGTCTGGGTTCGCTCCCAAATTCCAATAACTCCAATAGTGCGCTCATTCTTTTCATTTCCACGACATATTGGATGACCAGACAAGGACGTCCATGCCATCAGTGTGGGGTGGGATGAGCTGTGTTTGTCAGGTAAAGTTGGCTCGACATGTTCCAGTATATTGATTGACATCATCTCCGCGTGTACTATCTGTAGCTTATATACTGTAGTATTCAGTCTATAAAATTTATAATACTGCAAATACAATGCCAGTGCTAACTTGATTTATTTTTTGGAGACTTTAGTCATTCTCTGGTGTAACAATACAACTGACCGCCAGAGCGAAGCGAGGCGGCGTAACTTGTGCCGGTTAAACGTTAAGTTTGTGTCTGGAGGGGAATGGAAGGAGGGGTTATCCGTTGACGAGGGCACGCCGCTTGCCCTCGCGAATGGCCTGTCTTGTCAAGCATCAATAATTGGAGTATAAGAATGGAGTCAAGAATGAGATATACAACGTCGAGGACAGTCAAGTACACAGCTGGAGGGCTGTCTTTTTCTTTCACCAACCAGTGATTGGAACTTCAAATGCTTTGGTGCGAGGCCAAGGTGAAGGGTTGTTCTAAGGCAAGGTAAATCTCGTATGCAGTCAAGGATTATCTAGACGCCGTTATTAACGCGAAATAATACCAGCCAAAAATTACAGCTAACGACGCGCGCGAACAGGGATCCACGTCCTAGGAGGCAGCGGCGCGGCGCCATTCCAGCCGGTGGTGGCACTGACATGATGCAGAGCACTGGCGCTGATGGTGACATGGACACGGGCTATGACACCGAGCGATTCGAGGACGAGTCTAAGAAGGCGGCGTTGCGATGGAGATGCAGAGGAGGCTGACGACGACGCTGGGATTTGCGGGTGATCCTTGGATTAATTATTCCTACAGGAGGTTTGTAACTTTCGTTACATTCTCTGATTTCTGTTTGGATGAGCGGTGATTAATAATATTCGTTTCTCAAAATAATGGGTATGTACGCAGACATTGACACCTAGGAAACGTCAATCCCAGCGCCGGCGTTCATCCATCCATGTTTTACATATATTGACCACTTATATTCATCAAAGACCCTCGGCCGCGGGACGTGGATCTGCAACACCAACAATCTAAATTAGACGCATCGCCTTCCGGATATGGACAGATGCACAGAGAGGGGGAGGCGCATTGCAGGCGCTGTTTAATATCCGCGGCCCAGCGGCGGTCCTCCCCTCCACCTATACATATCATATCATATCGCTCCCCCGCCCCCGCCCCCCGAGTCCCTCCTTTCTCTTTTCCCTCTCCCAGCGCTCACTGCGATGGACGCCCCGTCGCCGCTACCGCCAACGCCCAGCGCCATATCCCTCGGCGCCGGCGCAGCAACAATAATAACGGAGATACAAGCGTCCCTCTACTTTCTCGTCCCCCTCTTTGCGCTCGTACTCGCAGCGCGAGGGATCGTGATCGCCCGTCGCTCGCGCAGGCTCCCGCTGACAACGCCCAATGCACAAATGGGAGGAGCACACAATACACGGCGTACGCGATGCTCGCGCTGCTGACTTTACTCGGAACGCTGGCGGGGGCGCTCCCGCTCAGCCAAGCGCTCGGCGGGGGACTTGGAAGTAAAGCCACAGTAGGTGAGGAGGTCGTGCAAGCACTCCTAGGGTTCATAGGTGCGTATATCCTCTACCGCCTTGTAAATATGTGCTCGTTGACGCGCATATACTCGCCTTTACGCATTGTAGTTGGGGGAGCGGTGCTGCATCTTACCACCACCGACTCGGAGGCCAAGGGCGGACGCAAATTAAAGCCCTGGACCGGCCACATAACTCAGAAAATGTATAGTATTGTTCTCGTCATAGTTCTATGCAGCGGTACGTACGCCTTTTAATTTCATTTACGCCGTTATAGGTGCTAATAACTGCTTTATTCACTCTTTCGTTATATGAAATCCCCATCCGCTGTATATCCTGTGCGCACCTCACTCGCCCCGGCCCACCCACACCCACATTGGCCTCGTACACTCCGCACGACGTCCTTCATGGCTATGAAACGACATCTCATCTACCCAAATTGCATTTACACGCCCCCAATGTGCAAAATGACGCGCATATAGCCACCCTCCTCGCGCTCCTCGCGCCTCTCCTCCCCCGCGCCACCTCATCCCCATCCGAAACGCGCATACCACCCATCCTACCACCGACGCTCTTCCTCGCATACACCGCCCTCACACTACCACGCGTCCTATGCGCGCTTTTTCATCGCCAGCCACCAGCATACGCCACATCCACCCCGAAAACGCGCACCCCAACACCCGCCGTGCAGGGCCCAGCACGCCGTCCGTCCCCCGCATACAATCTCGACTTCGGGTACGACCCCGCGACCTCGCGCACCTCATCCATCGTCTCGCCTGCTGTTAAACCACCATTCGCGTTCCCCAGTAATATCACGTACCCGCCGCGCACGCCCACAGGGAGCGTCCGCGACAAACCGGCGTGGCTCGCCACGCTAGGCGTCGAGGTCCCGTCCCCGTCCACGCCGACGTCGACGGTAATGTCTACCCCACGGTGCGGTTTTCGCGCGCAAATGTCGCTGTCCACGCTCAGCGCGAAAGGGCTGGGCGGCGTTAAGCTGAAGGGCCTCGGGACGCCGACGAGTTCTTCGAGGACGACGGGCAGGCCGATCACGATACATGTGGCGACGCAGCGCACGTCGTGGGCATACCCAGGCGAAGACGATGAGGACGTGGACAAGGACAATGTCAGAGTGTGCCTGCCGCCGTCTTCGCCCAGCGCGTCGAGTTCGGACGATAGTCATAGTCATGGGCATGAGCACGGGTTTACACATGGACATGCGAGGAACGAAAGCGATGCAGGGAGGAAGGGCCCGATGGAGGACAGCGCGGTTGACCTCCAGATGCCCGCGAGCGCGTTTGTGTACCCGCCTCTACGCGAGAAATGGCCGCCGAGAAGGGCGAGCACCAGTACACTGGGGACGGAAGGCGAGTGCGAGGGGCACCCCGGTGTGAATGGAAATGCGAAAGGGAGCGTGAATGCCAAAGGGATGCTGAGCCTGCCGATGCCCCCACCGCTGACGCCTATCGAGTCGGATGTGGAGATGATGCCGCGCTATCGAGCGTCGGGGGAACATGATAGAGGGGAGATGGGGGAGTGGGGCGCGGCGTGGGAAAGCAGCGAGGAGAGTGTAAGTGTGGAGGGAGGTCGAGGAATGGGAATGAAAAATTGGAGAGGAGGAAGAGCGGACCAAGATGCAGGGAGTTTGGGAGGGATCACCATCGCGGAGGGTGGTGCGGTACGTCACGGTGGGGATAGCAGTGAGCAGGGAGAAGGACGTTGGGTTCTGGATTCGGTGCGAAGGGTTCTAGTGTGCGTACTTGGAGCGCAATTAGGCGCGCTAGGTGCGTGGGGGTGTGCGCTTGCGCTGGGGATCAGCGGAACGAGGACGGGAGGAGCGTTGGAGATTTTCAGAGCGGCGTTTTGGGTGCTTGCAATTTGCGGGAGTATGGGGGCGTATTTTGGTGAGTAGTCTTTTCTGATTTTCTTTGTGATTCTTGTCTTGCCGATTTTTTCTTTCTATTTTGCGTTCCATTTTCGTTTCCAAATTCTGGCGCTTTGATTATTATTATTCAATCTTCTGATTTTCCATTTCCCATTTTTTGTCCCCGTGCGCTGTTTACTCGGACGCCTAGACGATCTCTGCGGTTCCGTTCGGAACGCAAGATTGTCCCGTTCGATTGTCGTCTATCGACTGGGCGGGCGGAATGACGAGCGTGGCGGTGGCACGTTTGCCAGGGAAGGACACGTCGGGTGCTACGGTGTATGTGCGTGCAGGCTCTCAGCTGACGGTGGCACTAAGGACGGCCGGTCCATAGCCGCACCGCCATCCCAATTTGGCGTGCGCGGTACCTGATTTGGTGTTTTGGGGGTAGTGGGAGTTCTTTTGATAGATGGAAGGAAGAGGAGCGTTAATGATGATGGTTGGCTCGGAGAAGCGGCGCTGCGAAGAGAAGGCGGGAGCGAGAGCGCGTGATTGGGTTTGGATTTGGCTGTTGAGGAGCTTTATCGCCCCCCCTCTGTGTCACTTTCAAGGCAGCTGACGTTGCGTTTTGTACGTCCGAATTGCCAGCTTTTGGCTTTTTTGAGGACGTATGGGATGGGTTGAAAAGAATTCTGGCTTTCCCTTCTTTCCCCCTTCTTGCTTTCTTCCTCACTCCATCGCTTCCTTTGCCTTTCTTCTCTTCTTGCCTCTGGGGAGGCGTGTCTCGTAGCCTCGTGTTGTTCCCCCACCTTCTTTCCTCTCCTTTCCTCTGCACAATATCGTATTCGACATTCTCCAATGCAGCACAAAGATCCACAGGCGCTGACCAGCGTCGTTTCCTTCCCTACAGCGCATGCATCCACCGTTCGACGCGTTGCAAGCAACAATGCGCGTCCTCAGCGCCGTGTTAGCGCCATGACTCCCACTGGCCCAACCAGTTATCGATACCACGGCGGTACTCAGCGATTTGAAGCTCCACTCGTTACAACCACGACGGAGACGATGGTGTCGCCGTCAGTAAACATGCAAGACACGATGTTCTCTGCGATACCCGCGTCGGCGGGAGCGGGGCATGCACGCTATAGGCGTGGAAGCGCCACTGTGAAACGTAGCAACAGCAGCAACCACGCCTACATCGCGAACACCCGTGCCAGCAAATTCGACAAGGCCAAAAATGACGAAGATGAAGACAACGTTCAAGGATACTCCGTGCACACACCGCCGTTGGCGTCGATGTTCTCTTCTCCGGCACAGACGCTCGATTTACGACGTGCATTGGCGACCCGACCTGCCGTGATCCAGCTCTCGGACCCGCCCCCGACTAGGGCGCGCATGCGTGCAGGCTTGTCTAACGTTCAAGCCGAGGGCGTCTCAGCACATTCTCAGCGAAACTCCCAAGCTGACTCTTTGGCTGGGACGCGCTCGAGCGGGTCGCATACGCATGAACCTCTGTTGCGTGCGTATGAGCGGGCGACCTCGCAGGGGTCTGACGTTTACGAAGCGGCGATGTTAGAAGGGAAACTGGCGGAAGTCTTGCGTTTGAGCTCGAGCGTGGAGGGGGATGAGAGTTTGGAGGGGAGGAGTCTGGAACGGATGTACGATGAGGACTTGGAGGCGAACGGGGACGGGAATGGGGAAGAGAAGGGAGTGAGGCGTGATTCGGGGGCAGGGTTGCTACTTTCTCCTGCGAGCACGCCGTCTACGCCTATGGCTTCCAGGATTCCGCGTGCGCGGCGCGGCACTGTGAGGACCCCTTCGACAGACAATACCACTCCACAC
The DNA here is from genome assembly GCA_009935795.1 of Pholiota adiposa. Classification (NCBI taxonomy): domain Eukaryota; kingdom Fungi; phylum Basidiomycota; class Agaricomycetes; order Agaricales; family Strophariaceae; genus Pholiota; species Pholiota adiposa. Next base: position 70,559 of record QEYC01000134.1, on the reverse strand, counting down.
TGGCGATATAACGGCAGCGGAACCAACGATAACAACAATTGGAGGACAAAGACGTATACGCCACCAACGACTCCGCGCACGGTGAAGGACTCCCCGCGCACACACGTCCAGAAACGCAGCTCCCTCCCGGTCCCATCTGCGGCGCGCAAGTTCTTTGGGTGGGAATCTAGCGGAGACTCAGCGCAGGTTCCCAGAGCGGCGGGAAGCAAGACGGCGAAGAAGTCGGCGTCGATGCGCGAGCTCAGGGAGAGGGGAGACGGCGATGCCTCAAGCTTCATCGATTTGCGCAGGGATCACGGGTTCGGACGTGGGTTGTCTTTGGGTTCAAGTGGGAAAGATGGGAGGAAGACGAAGCGGCAATCGCTGCTGAGCGGGATCGTACCGATGGGTGGAGTCAGGGAGGTTGAGAGCACAATGAGCGTAAGCCACAGCGGCGTTGGCGCTTTGAGGAAGTTGAAGAAACAGGCCCTGTCGAGGTCCAACTCTGACGCTGTTGCGGACGCTTCTGGTTCCGTACCCACGGCGCATACGCATGGCTCTTCTCTTCCCCGCCGATTTTCTTTCAAGGCCGGCAGCAGCGAATACGCTTCCACAAAGGTCGGGGCCCCTGAGTCACCATCTGCACTGTCGTTCCGCCTTGGATGTGGTTTGGGAATGGGCACGACGCGCATCAGTCTAGCTCTTACGTAGGTGGGGAGACGGCGGGCGAACAGTGCAGCGGAAAAACTTCAGATTTCGGTGTGGGACGCACCATGGGCCCAGGGCTGACGCTCGCTGTGACTTCGAACAGGCCTGAAGACGACGAGAGGCAGCAATACGATGAAGCAGTCGATGTGAATGATGGGCGCCTCGAGAAGGGAGAAGGTCAGGAGGGCGATGGAGATGACGATGAAGAGATTTGTTCTATAGCGGCGGCGCGGCTCGTGTCAGCCTCCATAGCGCGAGCCACGCCGGCGGCGACGATGCTTGCTACGCCCGCGACCCCGTCACGGTCTGGGTACCGGATGAACTATTCGTCTATATCATTGGGGTATCACTTGTGCCCTACGAAGGACGCTATGCCGATGTCCCAAGTACCAACCGCACGTCCTCCCCCGCCAGATCTCGCAACCGCCATGCCTATCTCTCCGACATCGCGAGTGCATATTCCTATCAGTACGGAGCATCTTTCATCGCCTTCTAAGTCGCGACCTGGTAGCAGGAGTCCATGGAAACCACATCCATTCACCGAGCCCTCTGACGAGGATGAGGTGCTCCGGTCGCCGGTTAGAGCAGAGACAGGGGTGGGGGTGGGGGAGGAAGCAAAGGAGGAAGAAGAGGATTCAGATGTGGTGCAGCTCGAGCGTGAAATGGAGCAAATGAGAGGCCAGGGCAGCAAAATACAGGAGGCGGACAGCGAAAAGGCCTTAAGAGACTTCCACGCGACGCTTCATCATGGAGGGGGACAACCACTTAAGAAGATCAACTCGGACAGTGGGGAGGCAGAAAAAGACAGGCTGCTGCAGGAAAGTGGTGGACGTTCGCAGACGAGGACGTCGCTGTCTGCCCCCCGTACCCAAGTCGAATTCGGCTCCGCAAGCTTCGACGACGACCGGAGGTTTTCCCTACCGCTTCCCAATATTCTTCGGATCGTCATCCACCAGTTCTTCCTCTTCTTCGAGCTCTCCTTCGCGTACACATGTAGCCCTAGCGCCAGCTAACCAATTAACCTCGCCTTCCGGGGCGTCAGCGAACCAACGGACTACCTCCACGTTGCCTCCCTTCTCGAACGATGGAAACTGTACGGAACGCGTTTGCTGGTGTTGGTGCGCGCATGAGCAGAATAAGCATAGCTGCCAATTCCAGCAGTGAGCCTACACACTGTGATGACGTGTTCTACCCCAGTGTCGTTGGTGCCAGCGGGGTCGCAGCTGAGGAAAGTGACGACTTCATGGATCTTCGGGACCCCTTCGCGTCTCCGTCGTCGGTTTCCAGAATATCCCATCAACAACGAAGAAGGCGCGCAAAACTGGTGCGGGCGAATATTCGAAAGATTATTCGAAAGGATGGACGGATAACTTTCTCGTGGTCGACGCTGCATGGGACGGACGAGGGAGAGAACGGTAGTGGAGTGGGTGGGGGTGCGCTGGGAGAACGGCGCACGAGACGGAGGATGAGCGCATGGGGCCGCCTACCGATGCCTGCGCGAGCGTTATCGCCAACCCCCAGTAGCGGAGGCGTGTCGATGTCGGTCGCGGGAAAGAGGACCAGCAAGAACGTCACTCGGTCGTCGGGCCGAGGGAAGTCCGCCACTCGGTTGAAGGCAAAGAAAGGGACGCGGAAGGTGACGTTGCCGAGCGTGGCTGGGGCGTTGGCTCCTACTAAGGCGGGGGAGGAGGACGCAGATTTTGGGTTGGAGGAGGCATTGCTATCGCAGAGGTTATTAAGGAGGTTGGATTCTGCTGAGTGGGCAATTCGGGGGTGATCCAATAATACGAGAGAGGCCTTTTTTTATTGATATTATTATGTGTATATTTTGGGTGAGTCGTCTTCAATTCTTTTATATTTCTGACTTCCTTATTCTTTTCAGAAATAACAGAATTCTCCTGCGCCAGAGCAGTTACATAATTGTCACTCTTTTTCAGATTCATTCGCACTTCGCCTCATTTTGCTCGCCTTATAACACGAACACGCATTCATTTCGATTGATTCCACAGCATATGTTTTCTTTATTGATGGCTCTTGAAATTTTCACTTTGCCACTTTTTCTTGCATGTATATCTTGCTGTATTCTCACCACTTATCGTGGTTTGTTAATCGTCAGCCCAAGTCTCGCTTTGCCATTGACATATTCCATATATTTACCATAATGTTGTTGTTGTACTCAGGGATGAATCAAGATGATACATAATGTGTAAAAGTAAAGCTGTGCTTGAAAGTCAATCTCCAGAAATCTTTATTGATATAAAGACTCGAGGTATTACAGTAGATATAACGCCGAGCCCGGGATAGCATCGAGGGGTATAGGTACGCTCCAAGGAATTATGGAGCACTCTTGCTAAAACGTGGGGTCTAAGAAGGTCCAGTCCTGCACGGTAGTCAGTCCGTTTCTCACTGGGGCTCAGCACCAAAGGTTGTGGTAAAGGCAGTACAATGAGGTGGCAAGGATTCAGAGGATGAGAGGAACTAGCACATGTTGGAAAGTATGACGGATATGGTTGGGATATGGGCAATCCGGCACCGGCATCTCGGCCAACCGGATTAGCGCCCGCCGAGCGCTTATGGAGCCTCGCTTTGGACCACAGAAAATATCTAGTCATTAGAGAACTGTAGCACATTCTCATTACTTATTCTCTGTAGTATATAAAGGCCTCTGTAGGAGGCAGAAACACAAGAAATTACATCTTAATTCACCACACTTCCACCCTAAATTCGCAACAGCACACCATTGCACAACATGTGTAGAACTGATGCAGCGCATGTTTGAAATTCCGCCCTACTAACACCACTGCAGTGCCTGTCATTACCCTACTAGAGCACAATTAAAGAAAAGATGAATACACTTGAAAATGTGATCTATCACTTTGGCTTGCTGATCAAATTCCGGTTGCTGCCAGTCAATGCGGTGGTCCAGTATCTTTTACTGTCTCACACTTCTCGTTGATTTTAATTAGAGACCACCATCCGCACCTATATCGTGCATTAGTGACTGCCAGCAGCCTTGAAACACAATAGCGAGCCACGTAGTGGCATAGTCATTTAATTAATTTGGCAGACTACACCAATTAGGCAGAAAATGTACAAATGGAGTGTTTGGAACCATAGCTAGCGTATACCCAAAGTTGAGGGATCCTAGGCAAACTTTAAATATTACCGATGGAGTTATGTGTAACATAGTAAGCATTGGATGTCGCTGTGGATTAAGAGAAGAGTAGCGGGGACGTGAGGAATAGGTAACACAGGGCCAGAAGATTTTTCCGGGAGGGTTTATTGAGTTTCCCCGAATTGTAACTCAAACATGCCTCAACCTCGAGGCGACTATTGATTAAGATAATAATTAGATTAGCCATCTCAGATCCTGACCTGAGTGCATTCTTAAGGCACCATGTTTACGGTGATTCAAACGCAGCAAAAAACCGAGACCGATTATGGGTAGCGTAAATTAATTCTGTAAAAAGAATTACAACAAGAAGAACCAGTGTACTGCAAAGTATACATATGTGCATGCCACATTCACCTTACCACTCATACACCGATGAACAAAAATAGGCCAAGTACAACCTACGCATGTAAGTACTCTATGTATATGTGATCTCACACTGCGTACTCATACCCGGCCTGGAAATGAATGCTAACTAACGAGCTCCTATATGTACTGTACAGCTGTATTTGGATTCTAAGAATGTGCGTTGACAAGGCGTGAAATTAATATGTAAAATAAGTGTCCAGAGTAGTACAGACTGTGTATGCAGCGGCTTATCGCAACGCCGACTTGGCTGCATGAGAGGGCGCTGCACGACACGCCGCATAGGGCCCATGTTGGACCACCTGTGCCGCAATGCCTGTAAAGCTCCACGCGCACAAAAAGACAGTAGGGCAGGGACAAGGCGGCGAAGGGAGGCAAAGAAGGAAGAAAGGATGAAGGGCATAGTAGATGCAGAGCTGAGTAGGTGAGGGGGAAGGGGGTCGATGTCAAGGTAACTGCGAGAGAGAAGGTAGTGAGTATTGATAGGGACAAAAGCGGGGCCGTCCCTCATCTTATATACAATTCAGAAGTTCCGTGTGAAAAAAAAAAAAAAAAAAAAGGCGATACCAATGCCGGTGACGATTTCCCATGTAAAATGAACACGGAGCATAAATAGTTCGGAGGCTGTCCACGGGTCCCAGATATGGGATCATTGTCACTTTTGATGCAGTCCAGAAGTATAGATGCACGCAAAAACTGCCCAGGCCCAGATGACTGTCGGACCAGGTCGTCGATGGCTTCTTTTGTCAACCAGGTTTGCGACAATTTATCCGGGTGCGTGCGCCTAAAGTCTCTGAAGCTTTCAACGAGGAATGTTCGGATGTCGGCGTCTGCTGGATAATCGCCGTCGAGGTTTATTGTGCGCACAAATTGTTTGACTGGGGGAGTCGCAAAAGTGGAGCGGATATTGTCCTCTGGTCGGCTTGTGATGAGCAGTTTGATGGGAATGTGTTGTTCAGGTTGCGCCTGTATTGTGACAACCGCAGTAGAAAGTGCTCTGATGACTTGCATTTGGGCATCTGGGCTTGGAAGCTGGTCAGGAGAGTCGAGAATAATGAGCATGGGGGGAACTGAAGTGAACATTTCATCGGATCTAGAGAGCAGAGGCTCCGTGACAAGGTTCTTGACTTGCGAGGCCAGATCCAAATCGAAAACTAGTCGGTCTGTCTCTACTGCGGCGCCGATAAACCGTGAGAGTTGGAGGACACGATGCTGGTCCATCTGGTAGGCGATAGTAGCCGCGATTTTCGACTCGTCGCACCGACCAGATTCTTCGGGCGCAGCGGCTGATACGAAGAATGACCCGAGCAATCGACCCTCATCGTAGCATAAACTAGCGATGGCGTCTGCAATGACAGATTTCCCTGACCCGGGTGACCCATTCAGCCATAGAACCCGGTGCGGGTCGTCCTTGTCATTCAGCCATGCTCTTATTGTCTCTATGAGTTCGACTCGAGTTCCGGGATGCAATCGAGCGAGATAGCTGCGTTCCAATGAATTATGGCGTGCTCCCGGAGATACGTGTGTGGTAAGAATGTCTAGTCCTGCACGGTAGTCAGTCCTGACATCGACCCATCTTCTTGACGAAGTCCTCACCTTCCTGAACCATCTAGTCAGACTTCCCGTAAATACGCAAAATTCGAAGGTTGACGAAGAGGAGTTGTTGCAGAGAGTCGGCGTCGAAGGATGTGGTACAAGCAGAGTAACGACGAGCTGGCAAGGCTCAGAGCAACTAGCATACCATTGCATAGCATGTGTAGAATAGGTGCAGAACGTGTTCCTTCCACCCAAACACCATTGCAGTGCCCACCGTGATCAAGACTCAGATAGAAAAGATGAATACGCTCGTAGAAGTGATCTATCACTTTGGTTCGCAGCGTCATTCGCTGATAAACTGGTTGCTGACTCGGAAAGTCCATGCGGCAGTCCCTTCTCTTTTACTCCGCCTTGCCGTCTTTACAATGACAACTCTTGTTCAAGACCACCATGAGCAAAGAATCTGAGAGAGGCATGCGTACAAAGGGTGTCCTGCCTTAGGCCAGAGATCAAGAGGTGTCAGATCTTACGATCACGAACGTCAAGTTCGTCCATGGCAAAGCATGATCGATGCGTGGTCGGTGATTTCCGGAGACGGCAGGCCAGCGGCATAGATGAATCCCAGCAACCCCGCTATGTGTTCGGCTAGAGTGCCGTCGCCTTGAGTTGCGTCGTCTAATTACTGTAGAAAATTAGTTGCACCCTCGTAAAAAATATCTGAAGTATTGTAAATAGGTACTGGTTGCACATGTAAGGTATAATTATGTCTAGAAGGCATTGGAAGAGAGACAGGAGGGAATGACTCGGAATTGAAAGAAGTACACGGAAGTGGTGCGTACATTTGTCTTTGCCTTCGCGGGGAATCTCCCCGATTATCGTGTATGGATGGAAGGTAATTGAGACGACGCAGATCATACACATCTGCGTATCTGGCTGCTGACCACCCTTGCTTATTCTCTGGTATGCCGAGCCTGTTCTCCTCCTCGTTGGTTACTGCAATCTCTGTGCGAAATTTGTCGAGCTCGCTCGCTTCTGTGGTCGGATTACCTTCCCAAGACGGGTGTCGCTCCTGAAGGTGCCTGTGCATGTTATACTTCCAGTGGATGTCGGAACAAAGCTTGCATTGGATCGGAACATTCGTACAAGCCTTCTGCTTTGATATCTGGGAAGCCGGCCGAATATTGAAACTGTAAGCATATGAACACGTCGAGATAGCCTTTCCACTTCGAATGACCACTGAACATGCGCCATTGATGCTCGATTGGGCATTATGGGACAATGAAGGTGATAAAACAGAGGTTGTTGGTAAGGAAGGCAACGGATATGTGACACTATATACAGTATCTTGCCATGTCGAGAACGATATGTCGATATGGACGCGTACGCAGATACGCGTCCAACCGTTGGAGGAGAATGTCGATGAGTACCGAGTAAAGGAGAGACCTGCCGACTATGCCGAGGTATCTCGCTTGACTCCTGCCGTTAACTTGCCTTGCAAATGCCTTGCTTACGTGGCTATCCATATTTGGGGGTGGGTACTACCCACCCCCCCGTGGGAGCTATGTCCATGATCGCAAGATCTGACACCTCTTGCCAGAGATTGGAAGCGGCGCAATGCTGTACGGATCATGAAAATTTGCGTGACTAGTCCCCAGGCGGGTAAATACTAAATAGATCAACAATCTCCTGCCTATTTTCAGCCATTTATCGTTCACGTCAGGATTACACCCACTTCGATCCCCCGACGGCTGAATGTTTGACGCTCGAGACAAGAGGAATCAGACCGAGGAAGACGCCCGCATAGCCTTGAAATTGCAGTACACAAGTACAAGAACCCTCAGATATGCACTGATATACATTTGCTTCCACACAATATTGACACAAATGAATGACCTTGGATTCGGAATGAACACCAAAAATAGGATCCATGCTCTTTCTCACGCTGTCAACCGGGGAAAAGCCAGCTTTCGCATGGACGAGCGCTTCAACAGTCCTTGCAACCAAACGACAGAAGCGTTCGACATAGTCAGAGAGTCTTTATCCTCCAATGAATAACGGTCCAGGTAAATCAGTCAATTTTTGAATTTCAGTTTCAACATTATAATTTTCTTCCCCCGCAGATGGTGTTGTCCAGTTATCGCAAGAAGGTATTGAGCTACGAGCGCTTAACCATACCGCCATCCCCTATCTCATAATTTCAATTCTGCAGGGGTTAAGCTTGTGCGGAGCGTCGTCACCCAATATGTATTCAATCGTATGCCCGTTCGCATGTTGCAGCTCGACAAAATGAAGCTTGTCGACAGAGACGTTATCATTCAGGACATCACCAACACCATCGCAGAAGAAGTTTCCAATTCGAGAATCTCCGCCAAACTCACAAGTAATTTACTAAGCACAGATCAAGGCCTACGAGAAGCTAGAGAAGCCGTCAGAACATTGGCCCACAGCGTTGCTGGATACGCCATACTATCGCACACATGGCTCACAGACGGACCCGAGGTGCTCTATGTGGACACATTGTCAGAAGGTTGGAAAGATTCCAAAGTACTTCGGAATGCTAAAGGCGCAGGGCTAGAAAAAGTCGAATGGTTCTGCAGGGTCGCTAAAGATACGTACAAGACTACCTATGGCTGGATGGATTCAATCTGTATTGACAGGAGCAGCACATCGGAATTGGACGAGTCCATTCGTTCAATGTATCGCTGGTACCTCAACTCAACGGTCTGCATCGTCTATCTGTCAGAGACCAAGGTATCTCCTCTGCTAGATGGTATGGAAAACGACCGTTGGTTCAAGAGAGGATGGACGCTGCAAGAATATCTAGCACCCCAGAGAATCCGCTTCCACGATCAAAACTGGGTTCCATTACATCCCGATGGCTACAACGATAAATTACCCGATGCAACAAGTACCCAGCCGACATTGATCCAAAAGAGAATAGAGCAAGCGACGGTAATACCTCCCTTCACATCCCACCAATACTCAACAATCAACATCAAAGGCGGAAACGTCATACAACAAATGCGATGGGCGGCAAAACGAGAAACGACGCGCGCAGAAGATCGTGCGTACTCGCTCATGGGGATATTCGGCGTGAGCTTCTCCATTGCCTACGGCGAGGGCGAGGAGAGCGCCTTCTTCCGGCTGGTACAGGCCATCCTCGCCTCGAAGCCGGCTGATCACGTCTTCGAGCTTCTCGCATGGGGAGGGAGACCCGTCGTCGACGAAATCCATACCACTCGTCTCCTGCCATCGAGTCCAGATTGCTACAGTCGATACGATGGTGAGGATGCCACGCAGAAAATTCCGGGACGAAGACTTCCTCTCAAGCCAATGATGCTCACGCACATCGGACTAGAAATAAGATTGGTGCTAGTCCCAGTGACGCTGGTCTTGCAAAACGAGCGCTTATCTGTGTTCTCCTCGGATGAAGACAGAATTCAGTGTGTACAGTTCAAGCCCCATCAATCTAATCCGCTCAATTTCAGACCGGTGAACGTACACTTACTGCAACGATATCCCTCGTACCCTGCTGCGACAGATATTCTCCCTCAATCGGAGAGTACTTCGCTTTCCCCAAGCTCCTCGTCGCAAGACCCTCGAGTGCAAGATCCCCGATTTGCGCTCGCCATCTACACGTTCGCTGAGGACAATCACCATATTTGGATCCCAGACAGCGGGTTCGCGTTCTTCTTGGGTTGGTATCCCTTGGAACATATAACGGGGTTTGGACGGGTAGACGGCGATATGATATCGGCGCCTCTAAATGCACATTCCAAGATCAATACGAAACGCCCAATACAGTTTCAAAGGGAAGCCAATTCTCGACATTCTGCGACTTGTATCGCAAAGGAGAAGCGGCGTATGCAGGCTCAATCCGTGGAGTTGGTGACATTGTATTTGTAGGGTTTTATGGTGGTAGAGATGGGTGAAGACGAGGAGCAGTTGGTAGGGAATGAAATCGTAGGGTCCTGTTACGTGTATTTTCCATATCTGTTTTGTTGCTTTCGCCTTCGAAAGGTATTATCACTGCCATTGGACTAGAAGTGAAGATACGAAGTCGAAAAAATGCGGAATGCGGGCGTTCAAGAATATCAATTGACGCTAAGGGCCCACAGGTAGTGATACCGCTGGATATTTCAGCATGATGTCTCCGGATTGCTTCTAGATAGAATGCGCAACTAAGAGCAATAGATGACGAGGACAAGCACAGTCCAGAAAATCATTGAATGTGAGAGGGGCTGGATTTATGCAAAGCAAATACCCAACCCTGCGTCGTCATCCTGTAACATTCGTTCATTCCCGCGGAATACGACGTGACCAGCGTCTCGACGAGCGAATAGAGGTAGAGGATGGGTTAGATGGTCGCCCTTTCGCCGGCGCGATTGAGTAACTTCGGGGATTTCTGACGGTGGTTGAGCACCGGCAGCCGGGATTATTGGTTGGGTCGTAAGCTGGGCAGTGGAGGTGGTGGGCGGCAGCGGGGAGGCCGCTGAGTTTGAGGGCGCCGGAATGTGTTTTGTTGCTTTACAGTGCATACATGTGTAGATCATAATGTGGCCATGGCATGGAGACTCTAGGTAAAACATTCCATCAGCTACGAAAATGTATAAGTCTCTGAAGACGTACTCTTGACACGAACAGTTGCAGAAGAACCTGGTACGAGCGTCGTGCTACAGTTCGCGCAAAGGGATCGTTTTAGGGATGGATCGCTAAAAAAACCGCGTCAATAAAACATAATATTTAGCTTCTTCGAGAGGCGCACATTTTGACCGTCGTTTTCTGTCCAACAACACGCATACATTGGACGTAGCTTCGCGCGAGATCGCCAGTTGTCTTGTTTCTTCCGATTCTATGCTTGTTCTTCTTCCTTTTGCCTTTCGCGTGGATAGATGAGGTGGTGTGAGCTTTACCCGAATCTAATACCATTGAATCGTCCCCACCCTCATCTCGAGTTTCTTTCGATTTACCCTTGCAAGCGGTCGTCTCTGTGGGTACCGCAGGAGCGATAGACTGCAGATAGACACTCGCTTGATAGAGGAAGTTCAGCCTTTGGACTATATCGCGATTCGCAGTAGCATTGACATTGGGCGTAGCCTCGTGCTGTTTCTTTGCCATTTGGCTTGTGGTGGTCGTATCGGAGAGTGATGATGTCCGCTATAGACTCCGAAACCATCACGTCGAAAAATAGGTTTTCATTTTCTCAGCAATTTTTTGACCTCTCCACCAAACCTCAACTTGTTTTGCGGGTTTTTGGGACGAATCTAACACCCAGTAATGCTTATATCATGACGAACGGACCGCCTTCTACAGCAGCAAGCTCCTCAAAATCCCCGGCAACTAACGGCAGTTCCAATCCTCCACCTCAGCTTGTGCCATCCTCTGCGCCTTCATCGATCCCATATAGCTCGGTTCCACAGCCAAATCCAACGCAGCCTTCCTGGAGCAACTTTTCAACGTATCCTTACGCTACATATTCTCCAGCTTCAGATCTTCCCCCCAATAACGTTTATCCAACCCAAGTCTCGAATCCTCCGAGCGCACACTATCCTAACGTTCATCCAGCCCCGTCCACGGGCCATGTACCATACTACCAGCACTACAGATATACGCCTGCCACAGCTCCAAGTGCTGCTAAACCGTCTGCGAACGCAAAAAAGTCTCAGAAGACGCCAGTTCGTCCGGTTACGCCTCCCCTGCCAGAGCCAGAGACGTACAAGCACTGGGATGAGACAGTCAAGAGCTTTCTCCTCAAAGCGAAGTTAACGCAGACTCTCAAGGGGTTTGAGCACGATATGGTGGTCTTGAACCCCCAATGGGAGCAAGAGGTGATCCCTAAGGCGCTGAAGGAGATGGTAGCGGGTTTGCAGGTGAGTCTTCGTTTTCAATGTTGCCAATGTTCATTCACTCAGCCTGAACGATTCTATGTCAGCTTATACTAGATCGTATAGCTGGGAAGAAGAAAGCAGACGACGAAACTATGGACACCAATCCAGATGTCGACATTCTTGACACGGAGCTTAAGTCAGACGAAGAATCCTCATTAGACGACCGCAAGCTTGGATATATATCCCTCGCGAATGGATCTCAACCGCGTTCCCACTCATCAGTGAGTTTTCTCAACTTTCAATCGTCCTCTCTGTTACTCAACTCATTAGTACCCTCTGTTGTCTCGCCCCTTCCTCCACTTCATCTTCTCTATACCACACCCATGCTAACACCTTAAAAATTGTTTCAACCAGATCAACAAATCCATCTCCCAATTCCTCGCACGGACCCGGACCCGGAATGACGCCTCCAACCGCTCCGAGTTCCTATTCACCCCAGTTGAGAAAAGACGCAGACTGCAAGAAGCGGGGATAAATGTCGCTGATATTCAGCTATCTTCCTGCGCACGCGTAGACGCGAAACCCATAGACCGAGACAAACAGATGCAGTACGACATCGCCAAAAACGAAGGTCCCCTCACCAAAACAGTCAAACATGACTCTATGACCGGTCCCTCGTCTTCCTCGCCCCAGCGAACCTCTCCTATGACTGTCATTGGTCAACAAAGTTCTACATCAGCTGTTGCAGACCCCAATCCAATCCCTGCCAAGCCCTCGAAGAAACGCAAACTTGTTGAATTTGTAGACAATCAGGAATTGGGGGAGGGGTCGAAGCGTAAGCGCGATACAAAATCAAAAGGGAAGCAGAAGGACACCGACAAAGCCTCGCCACCTCCGCCAGATAGAGTCGAATCCGGAGACGAACAGGATTTCGAAAACCGCATTACTGCAGACACCCAGTCGGCATTGAGTAAGCGGTTAGCGAACATCGAGGAACATCTGGCTGTGCGCTATGGTACGTTTCGTCTTCATGAACATTTTGGATTCGACTTAATGACCTCGTAGTGCCCTCGATCCCGCGCACCTTCCTCGCACGACTCAAGTACCTCGAGGACCACCTCATCAATTTGGAAAAAGAATATCCACCCTGGGCAGCGTTGCATTTTAACCAACCCAGTCGCGGGGTACGTACTCCATTCTACGTTTCTTTATCGACCTCGTCTTACTTCCTATATTCTTCATTTCTAGTGGCCCGCCCCACCACGCGCAACGCCTATCATCGTTCCCCTACACCTCCGCTCCGCCTCCAAATCGCAAAATCCACCCACAACTACAGCCGCTGCCGGCGCTCCTCTATCGTCGACCGCAAGTAATTTCGCTGCGCCTTCGGCAGTCACGGGCAGCCCTACAGCGCAGACCGCGGGTCCCAGTACACTGCCCGCCTTCAAACGCAAGACGAACTCATCGCTGCACAGAGCAGTATTAGACCGCTTGGAGGTACAGCGCGCGATGAACGAGATGCGGGATGGGCAGCAGGCGTAAAAAAATGCTATAGTCTGCGATATGCTCATATTCATCTGATATTATTCAGAGGATTACATTGACTTTGGCTCAAATTCCAAGTTGATCGTCTATACTCTACAGTTTAGGTCGCCCTACCAAGCTAATCCTATCTAAGATATCACCGATAGCCTTAGCGAGTAAATCCGGTTGTTCTTGTACGACCTGTAGAATTAACATAGAAAATGTAGGCGCCCACCTCTAGTTGCAAACATGTAAAATGATATAAGATGCTGGGAGTACATACCATATGTCCTGCGTCTTCGATCTTCGTCACGGAAGCGACTATGCGCCCTTCCGTCACGTCGCTCAATGAGTCTTGGATGAATTCAGGACTGGAAATAAAGGTGTTGTCAACGATCTCCCGATCCTGGGATAATAAGGGGAGAAAGCAAAGAAAAATACGCATACACTAAGTCATTTCGCGTTCCCCATACCAGATGTACTGGTACGATGCGACAGATCCTTCCAAGGTGTAACGCGCCTTCGAAGTGTGGCTCGACGTCGGGAAACGATACCGATTCTTGCGCGCGATCGCATTTGAGGCGTACACCGTTTCCCACTGGATCAGACTCGAGTCCATATTCCTAAGCAAAAGGAAAAAATAAATATTGAAGAACATCAGTTACATAGTACGCGAAAGTAGGATTCTATAAACGCACCACCAAAATGTCAACAATCCTCGGATCCCACATCCCCCACGGCACGCGCTTCTTGAAATAGGCCTGCGCGTCCAAGCGCGAGGGCCAGCTGTCCCGGCGCACAGCGGTCGCGCTTACCGCAAACTCCATCGCCGACATACGGTCCTCGAGCTCCGCATTGAAGACCTCGCGGGTGACCATGGTGGGTTCGACGAGGATCAGGGCGGCGTATTGGGAAGCGAAGGAGGGGACGAGTTGGGTGGTCAGTGTCCTGTATTGGGGAATCACTGAAAGTTAATCATTGAAGCTATAGGTGAGGAGGGCTCATGCGTACATCGCTGCCGCCCCTGCGGAATGTCCTACGAGCACGATCCGATGTCCTGGCATATGGTGGGAACGCACAAAGGCGGCGATGGCTGCCGACCACTCGAATGCTGCTGCATGCCATAGAAGAAAGAATGTCAGCCCTACATAGACGATGGATGTCTCTACAGTTTCGCATGGGACAGGACTCACAAACACCCTCGGGGCGATCCTTCAGCGCCTCGCGATTGAGCACAGCAGCGTCGCCGTGGTTCTGCCAATCGAACGCCCAAGCCTCCCTGATGCGATGTCCTTCATCCTTCGATGCGTTGATTTGGAACAAACGCTCGATGACAGGCTCCCACTGTTCTTTATCTGCTCGAGCAGATCAAAAGTGCGATGACGAGTGATCACTTGAGCATCGATCAAGTCAACGATAAAATAAGTACTCACGAGCGCCAATACAATGCGCGAACAGCAGGGTCAGGCCCTTCTCATCCCCCGTCAGTAGCACTGATTGCGGCGGCGTGTACCGTTTTGCGGTAAGTTTAAGCGCAGGGGTGTTGGGATCTCGGGGTGGGCCCTCGAAGACGTGGCTCTGGACATTCATAGTGGGCACGAAGTGGGCTGAAGAGTTAGAGCGTCACATTCGGGGGCCTTATCTGGCTCTGAGGTGGCAACGGCACGCGAAGAACGGCAGTATTCTCTGTATGGAACATATGTGACGGCGCTGCCAAAGAAAGTTCGTAACGAAGGAATGTAACGAAGTTGTATTGACTCGATGAATTATCAATTGACAGATAGATGAGCATCACGTGTGTCTTCTTCTTGACCTTCTCTCAGAATCTCTGCAAACATGAATTCAGATTAAGATGCTGAGGCTGCTTGAACAAGATATCATAGCATGGGAATAAGGAGCCGATATCTGTGTACAGAGATCACATAATTTTAAGATGTATGATAGAATATACAACACGATAAAAAGAATCCTACAAAAACGTCATGATAGTCGTGCGGGGGAAATCTGGAAGTGTGTACAGAGCACGAGGAGAGATTCCAGAATTCCAAAAGAGAAATGTCTAGCGATAGTCCACCGAGTGAAGGGGTATAAAGCCTGAGTGGGTGAACTAACCGCAGATTCCTCTGTCGATGATGGCGCCGCAACGTCTGCATTGGGTCTGTTTATCGAGGAGACAAAGACCGATTCCCAGTGGGAACCAGAAAATAGCAGCCAGGATACCTACATCAACGGATAAGTCTACTTCTAGGGAATAGATGGTCGCAGCACTCACCAAGTAACCCGAAATGCGTTTCTGTTACATGAGATCCGGATTGCAAACAAATCATCTCTGGATGATTTGGAGGAAGTAGTGACAACACACGTTCGCCTGTGAGTGGGTTAACGTAGTTGTACACGGTTGGAGGGGGCGTAACGGATGGTTGTAGGGTGTATGAAGGGCCAGCCTGATCCGCAGCGACTCGTTGCACGATGACATCTTGTGTTACAATGGTCTTGGGAGGTGCTTTCACTGGGCCGGCACCATTCTCGTTGGTGTCTAGTAGAAGTATAGCTTTAGTCAGGAAATAATCTCGCAGATATAAGATATAGGCACATACGTGTTCCATATTCGTATGCTGGAGGATTATCCTCTGGCGCTGACGTCGGCGCTGAGGCATTATTGAGCAATGGTTGTTTCTGAAAGTAAGACATATCGTCAGAACTCGATTCAACGACAAAACTAAAGAGAACGTACCATATCGT
This sequence comes from Pholiota adiposa, assembly GCA_009935795.1. Taxonomy (NCBI): domain Eukaryota; kingdom Fungi; phylum Basidiomycota; class Agaricomycetes; order Agaricales; family Strophariaceae; genus Pholiota; species Pholiota adiposa. The sequence goes on along the minus strand of QEYC01000134.1, from coordinate 54,704 downwards.
CGTTTGAAGGAAAGGTCATTGTGGAGGATAATCTGAAGAAGGTTGAGTATAAAAGCGACTGCGGTGCGGTGCTGCAAAAGCCTAGACGAGGCTGCGCACGCCAGAGGCGCAGACTCCGCCACAGAGGCGGTGCTTCAGGTGCCGACTCTCCAAATATGGAATATTACCGGCACTGCACGTGCACCTATCGACACGTGGGTGAACGCGTTTTTATTTTTCGATGCATTTTATTCAACGCAAAAACGCTCGTCCATCGATCTGTACCCTCTCCCTAGACGTCACCATGCAGAGCGCCGGCCCCTCCACGACTTCCCCAAATGACTCCCCAGATCCCCTTGATATGACCTCAAGAGACTAGTGCGTTTTCTTTTAAGCCTAAAATCTGTCGGGCGACCCAATTAATCGTTTCACCAGCTACGCCGATTCTTATGCGCATTTCGGTGAGCCTGGAAGAAGGTAGCCTTTCTAGTAGGATCACTAATTGTTCAATTTTTAGGTATTCACGAGGAGATGTTGAAAGACTCTGTTCGAACGGGCTCCTACCGCGCCGCCATTATCAACAACCCGCATTTGTTCAAAGGAAAGACGGTGTTGGATGTTGGATGTGGTACGGGAATCCTGAGCATGTTCGCTGCCAAGGCAGGCGCGAAGCACGTCGTAGGAGTGAGTGGTGACTTGCATTGTTTCCGAAAACCTTCTTATTCATCGACAGATCGACATGTCGAACATCATCGAGCAAGCTCAAAAAATCATCGAAGCTAATGGCTTCAAAGATAGCAAGTAGCTCTCCTACATTCCTGTCTTTGTCTCTAATATTGTCCTCCAGCTATTACCCTCGTCAAGGGCAAACTCGAGGAAGCGGATCTACCCATCAAAGAGTTCGATATCATCATTTCCGAGTGGATGGGCTACTTCCTACTCTACGAGTCCATGCTCGACACCGTTCTCCTTGCGCGCGACAAGTACCTAAAGAAGGGCGGCTTGATCTTCCCCGATACCGCCACTCTGTACCTCGCCGCCATCGAGGACCAGGAGTACAAGGAGGAAAAAATCAACTGTATGTTTCATTCATTGCAGATAACTTTCGAAAGCTAATTTCCGGGAAGTCTGGGACAACGTCTATGGCTTCGATTACTCCTGCATCAAGGATATCGCCCTGCGCGAGCCCCTCGTCGACACCGTGGAGTTGAAGGCTGTCGTCACCGACCCTTGTCTGGTCAAGGTGCGCGAAATGCATTGTTTCTCGTAGACACCCTTCTCATCATGACTGCAGCACATCGACCTTCTCACCGCCAAGAAGGAAGACCTCACCTTTGAGGCTCCCTTCTCCCTCACTTGCACGCGAAACGACTGTGAGCATGATTAATTTCGGGAAGTATTGTACCCTGACAGTCCACTTCAGACGTGCATGCCTTCCTCGCGTGGTTCGACATCTCCTTCGAGTGCACCCACAAGAAGGTAAAATTCTCCACCGGCCCCCATGCCCAATACACCCATTGGAAGTCAGTACCTGCTTGGATCTATCCCTGATTCATCGCTGATTACATTACAGACAAACCGTTTTCTACACCCCTACGACTCTGACTGTCAATGAGGGCGACAAGATCACCGGCCGCCTGACGTGCGCTCCCAACGCAAGGAATAACCGCGACCTCGACATTACGATCTCCTACAAGGCGCCCTCTGATGAGGAGACCAAAGTTGTATCTTACAAAATGTTCGTGTTCTCTTCGTGTTTCGATTTGGTATTTCCCGTGTAAGAGAGCATACGCTAATCAGTTGTCAGGTCTTAATCGTATTCTCCCAACCGTTGCGATGGTACCCGCCATTATTGCTTTTCCCCCCGCCTCGCGGTCATTCTCCCTTCATCCGGCTCATCTATCCCTCGCCGCCCGATCACACCTCTAAAATTGCATTTTACGCACCACCGACCTCCCTCACTAATCCACCCTTCATCGCTTACACACGTGGACACATCACATCTGCATCTTGCCCTCTTCTTATCTCTATATTATAGGTATTAATTGTATTGAAGATCTGTGTTTGTTGGCTTAAACCCACTGCTCCATCTGTGTTTCGTGTCCTGCATGCTTTTACTGCCTTTTCTACCTCGTGTTATACTGTGCACTGCATACATACAGCTGCTTTTTTTTGTCTATCTGGTTCTGTGATCCGATGTGCTTGAGTTTTGCTGTAGAGAGAAAATTAGATCCAATTACGTGGATTTCTGGCTTTGCTTGTTCACTGCGCGAGGTCGTGAGTGTCGTTCGCTAACCACACTTCATTCTGACCTTTGTTCACCGCGCCTAGATAAATCATTCCTCTTGCTCACAAGAAGAAAGCAACAACCCCTTTTATCGCCATCATCAACAACGTTTCTGAGTCTGCCTACGGGATACTATAGCATAGTATTTGCCTAGGCAAACACGAAGTACTGACGATACTTGAGGCTTGAAGTCCAGACGAACTTCAACTTCAGATCTAAAAATACCGTGCGACCGCGATTCGAGCGTCCGTCTCCAAGCAGCCGTCCTGACTCGGCTTGACCTTGAACGCACACAACCACCATGGTTACTACATCTGTCGCCCCCCCAGATTGCATGCGATCTACTTCCAAAGGCCTCCTAGGACTTACTCCAGAACTAATCCTAGAAATTGCCTCACATATCCTCACTTCCAACGACGTACGCATCGTGAGAGTGGACTCACGCTTCAAGTTCATGTACGGTCACCCAGTCTATGTTTCTCCATTACTCGCCCGGCAGGTTGACCTTGGTAACTTGCGCTTGGTATGTCGATATTTGGACGCCGTCCTGCAGCGCGAGACCTATAAGTCGCTCGTCTTCAATTTTCATGTCACCCGGTGGGACTCGCCAGCAGATGTCGAATCGCATCATGCTTTGCTTGCTCGAGGCGATACTCCCTCTTCGATACAAACACAATTCCTCCTCATCAAGTGCATCGATCATATTAGGGATGGATACGGATTCGAACGTACTGAACGGAAGGTCTGGTTCTCGCCACAATTTCCTGCGTATGATGAGAAAATGCAGGCAAAGGCAAAATCGATCAGGCAATCGATAAAAACCCACCTGAAGGAGGTCATCCGTTCCTTCCAGAATTTACGATGCGTTACGTGAGTCGTTTAGAATTGCTTGCATGTAATTGCGGAGACTGATAATTGCCGTTGCAATCCGGATTCTGGATAGGTGGAATCTCGAACAGGTTGACTCGTTGAGCATTGGGGTTATGCACGCTCTTAGCTCTCTTCCTTCTCTCGAAGGTCTGATGTTTCACATTGGCAGCAAGTGTAAAGAAACATATAAGCTTCCTATCAACAAATTCCACGACCTTCATAGCCTCGTGGTCACGTTATTATTTTCCACTCTGTGTGAGGAGGAACTTGATGAGGTCGTGGATAAATTTGTGGACCCGGCGTTATATCTACTGTAATACCTCGAGTCTTTATATCAATAAAGATTTCTGGAGATTGACTTTCAAGCACAGCTTTACTTTTACACATTATGTATCATCTTGATTCATCCCTGAGTACAACAACAACATTATGGTAAATATATGGAATATGTCAATGGCAAAGCGAGACTTGGGCTGACGATTAACAAACCACGATAAGTGGTGAGAATATAGCAAGATATACATGCAAGAAAAAGTGGCAAAGTGAAAATTTCAAGAGCCATCAATAAAGAAAACATATGCTGTGGAATCAATCGAAATGAATGCGTGTTCGTGTTATAAGGCGAGCAAAATGAGGCGAAGTGCGAATGAATCTGAAAAAGAGTGACAATTATGTAACTGCTCTGGCGCAGGAGAATTCTGTTATTTCTGAAAAGAATAAGGAAGTCAGAAATATAAAAGAATTGAAGACGACTCACCCAAAATATACACATAATAATATCAATAAAAAAAGGCCTCTCTCGTATTATTGGATCACCCCCGAATTGCCCACTCAGCAGAATCCAACCTCCTTAATAACCTCTGCGATAGCAATGCCTCCTCCAACCCAAAATCTGCGTCCTCCTCCCCCGCCTTAGTAGGAGCCAACGCCCCAGCCACGCTCGGCAACGTCACCTTCCGCGTCCCTTTCTTTGCCTTCAACCGAGTGGCGGACTTCCCTCGGCCCGACGACCGAGTGACGTTCTTGCTGGTCCTCTTTCCCGCGACCGACATCGACACGCCTCCGCTACTGGGGGTTGGCGATAACGCTCGCGCAGGCATCGGTAGGCGGCCCCATGCGCTCATCCTCCGTCTCGTGCGCCGTTCTCCCAGCGCACCCCCACCCACTCCACTACCGTTCTCTCCCTCGTCCGTCCCACATGCAGCGTCGACCACGAGAAAGTTATCCGTCCATCCTTTCGAATAATCTTTCGAATATTCGCCCGCACCAGTTTTGCGCGCCTTCTTCGTTGTTGATGGGGATATTCTGGAAACCGATGACGGAGACGCGAAGGGGTCCCGAAGATCCATGAAGTCGTCACTTTCCTCAGCTGCGACCCCGCTGGCACCAACGACACTGGGGTAGAACACGTCATCACAGTGTGTAGGCTCACTGCTGGAATTGGCAGCTATGCTTATTCTGCTCATGCGCGCACCAACACCAGCAAACGCGTTCCGTACAGTTTCCATCGTTCGAGAAGGGAGGCGCAACGTGGAGGTAGTCCGTTGGTTCGCTGACGCCCCGGAAGGCGAGGTTAATTGGTTAGCTGGCGCTAGGGCTACATGTGTACGCGAAGGAGAGCTCGAAGAAGAGGAAGAACTGGTGGATGACGATCCGAAGAATATTGGGAAGCGGTAGGGAAAACCTCCGGTCGTCGTCGAAGCTTGCGGAGCCGAATTCGACTTGGGTACGGGGGGAGCAGACAGCGACGTCCTCGTCTGCGAACGTCCACCACTTTCCTGCAGCAGCCTGTCTTTTTCTGCCTCCCCACTGTCCGAGTTGATCTTCTTAAGTGGTTGTCCCCCTCCATGATGAAGCGTCGCGTGGAAGTCTCTTAAGGCCTTTTCGCTGTCCGCCTCCTGTATTTTGCTGCCCTGGCCTCTCATTTGCTCCATTTCACGCTCGAGCTGCACCACATCTGAATCCTCTTCTTCCTCCTTTGCTTCCTCCCCCACCCCCACCCCTGTCTCTGCTCTAACCGGCGACCGGAGCACCTCATCCTCGTCAGAGGGCTCGGTGAATGGATGTGGTTTCCATGGACTCCTGCTACCAGGTCGCGACTTAGAAGGCGATGAAAGATGCTCCGTACTGATAGGAATATGCACTCGCGATGTCGGAGAGATAGGCATGGCGGTTGCGAGATCTGGCGGGGGAGGACGTGCGGTTGGTACTTGGGACATCGGCATAGCGTCCTTCGTAGGGCACAAGTGATACCCCAATGATATAGACGAATAGTTCATCCGGTACCCAGACCGTGACGGGGTCGCGGGCGTAGCAAGCATCGTCGCCGCCGGCGTGGCTCGCGCTATGGAGGCTGACACGAGCCGCGCCGCCGCTATAGAACAAATCTCTTCATCGTCATCTCCATCGCCCTCCTGACCTTCTCCCTTCTCGAGGCGCCCATCATTCACATCGACTGCTTCATCGCATTGCTGCCTCTCGTCGTCTTCAGGCCTGTTCGAAGTCACAGCGAGCGTCAGCCCTGGGCCCATGGTGCGTCCCACACCGAATCTGAAGTTTTTCCGCTGCACTGTTCGCCCCGCCGTCTCCCCACCTACGTAAGAGCTAGACTGATGCGCGTCGTGCCCATTCCCAAAACCACATCCAAGGCGGAACGACAGTACAGATGGTGACTCAGGGGCCCCGACCTTTGTGGAAGCGTATTCGCTGCTGCCGGCCTTGAAAGAAAATCGGCGGGGAAGAGAAGAGCCATGCGTATGCGCCGTGGGTACGGAACCAGAAGCGTCCGCAACAGCGTCAGAGTTGGACCTCGACAGGGCCTGTTTCTTCAACTTCCTCAAAGCGCCAACGCCGCTGTGGCTTACGCTCATTGTGCTCTCAACCTCCCTGACTCCACCCATCGGTACGATCCCGCTCAACAGCGATTGCCGCTTCGTCTTCCTCCCATCCTTCCCACTTGAACCCAAAGACAACCCACGTCCGAACCCGTGATCCCTGCGCAAATCGATGAAGCTTGAGGCATCGCCGTCTCCCCTCTCCCTGAGCTCGCGCATCGACGCCGACTTCTTCGCCGTCTTGCTTCCCGTCGCTCTGGGAACCTGCGCTGAGTCTCCTCTAGATTCCCACCCAAAGAACTTGCGCGCCGCAGATGGGACCGGGAGGGAGCTGCGTTTCTGGACGTGTGTGCGCGGGGAGTCCTTCACCGTGCGCGGAGTCGTTGGTGGCGTATACGTCTTTGTCCTCCAATTGTTGTTATCGTTGGTTCCGCTGCCGTTATATCGCCAGTGTGGAGTGGTAGTGTCTGTCGAAGGGGTCCTCACAGTGCCGCGCCGCGCACGCGGAATCCTGGAAGCCATAGGCGTAGACGGCGTGCTCGCAGGAGAAAGTAGCAACCCTGCCCCCGAATCACGCCTCACTCCCTTCTCTTCCCCATTCCCGTCCCCGTTCGCCTCCAAGTCCTCATCGTACACGCCTCCAGACTCCTCCCCTCCAAACTCTCATCCCCCTCCACGCTCGAGCTCAAACGCAAGACTTCCGCCAGTTTCCCTTCTAACATCGCCGCTTCGTAAACGTCAGACCCCTGCGAGGTCGCCCGCTCATACGCACGCAACAGAGGTTCATGCGTATGCGACCCGCTCGAGCGCGTCCCAGCCAAAGAGTCAGCTTGGGAGTTTCGCTGAGAATGTGCTGAGACGCCCTCGGCTTGAACGTTAGACAAGCCTGCACGCATGCGCGCCCTAGTCGGGGGCGGGTCCGAGAGCTGGATCACGGCAGGTCGGGTCGCCAATGCACGTCGTAAATCGAGCGTCTGTGCCGGAGAAGAGAACATCGACGCCAACGGCGGTGTGTGCACGGAGTATCCTTGAACGTTGTCTTCATCTTCGTCATTTTTGGCCTTGTCGAATTTGCTGGCACGGGTGTTCGCGATGTAGGCGTGGTTGCTGCTGTTGCTACGTTTCACAGTGGCGCTTCCACGCCTATAGCGTGCATGCCCCGCTCCCGCCGACGCGGGTATCGCAGAGAACATCGTGTCTTGCATGTTTACTGACGGCGACACCATCGTCTCCGTCGTGGTTGTAACGAGTGGAGCTTCAAATCGCTGAGTACCGCCGTGGTATCGATAACTGGTTGGGCCAGTGGGAGTCATGGCGCTAACACGGCGCTGAGGACGCGCATTGTTGCTTGCGACGCGTCGAACGGTGGATGCATGCGCTGTAGGGAAGGAAACGACGCTGGTCAGCGCCTGTGGATCTTTGTGCTGCATTGGAGAATGTCGAATACGATATTGTGCAGAGGAAAGGAGAGGAAAGAAGGTGGGGGAACAACACGAAGCTACGAGACACGCCTCCCCAGAGGCAAGAAGAGAAGAAAGGCAAAGAAAGCGATGGAGTGAGGAAGAAAGCAAGAAGGGGGAAAGAAGGGAAAGAAGGGAAAGCCAGAATTCTTTTCAACCCATCCCATACGTCCTCAAAAAAGCCAAAAGCTGGCAATTCGGACGTACAAAACGCAACGTCAGCTGCCTTGAAAGTGACACAGAGGGGGGGCGATAAAGCTCCTCAACAGCCAAATCCAAACCCAATCACGCGCTCTCGCTCCCGCCTTCTCTTCGCAGCGCCGCTTCTCCGAGCCAACCATCATCATTAATGCTCCTCTTCCTTCCATCTATCAAAGGAACTCCCACTACCCCCAAAACACCAAATCAGGTACCGCGCACGCCAAATTGGGATGGCGGTGCGGCTATGGACCGGCCGTCCTTAGTGCCACCGTCAGCTGAGAGCCTGCACGCACATACACCGTAGCACCCGACGTGTCCTTCCCTGGCAAACGTGCCACCGCCACGCTCGTCATTCCGCCCGCCCAGTCGATAGACGACAATCGAACGGGACAATCTTGCGTTCCGAACGGAACCGCAGAGATCGTCTAGGCGTCCGAGTAAACAGCGCACGGGGACAAAAAATGGGAAATGGAAAATCAGAAGATTGAATAATAATAATCAAAGCGCCAGAAGTTTGGAAACGAAAATGGAACGCAAAATAGAAAGAAAAAATCGGCAAGACAAGAATCACAAAGAAAATCAGAAAAGACTACTCACCAAAATACGCCCCCATACTCCCGCAAATTGCAAGCACCCAAAACGCCGCTCTGAAAATCTCCAACGCTCCTCCCGTCCTCGTTCCACTGATCCCCAGCGCAAGCGCACACCCCCACGCACCTAGCGCGCCTAATTGCGCTCCAAGTACGCACACTAGAACCCTTCGCACCGAATCCAGAACCCAACGTCCTTCTCCCTGCTCACTGCTATCCCCACCGTGACGTACCGCACCCCCCCGATGGTGATCCCTCCCAAAATCCCTGCATCTTGGTCCGCTCTTCCTCCTCTCCAATTTTTCATTCCCATTCCTCGACCTCCTCCACACTTACACTCTCCTCGCTGCTTTCCCACGCCGCGCCCCACTCCCCCATCTCCCCTATCATGTTCCCCCGACGCTCGATAGCGCGGCATCATCTCCACATCCGACTCGATAGGCGTCAGCGGTGGGGGCATCGGCAGACTCAGCATCCCTTTGGCATTCACGCTCCCGTTTCGCATTTCCATTCACACCGGGGTGCCCCTCGCACTCGCCCGCCGTCCCAGTGTACTGGTGCTCGCCCTTCTCGGCGGCCATTTCTCGCGTAGAGGCGGGTACACAAACGCGCTCGCGGGCATCTGGAGGTCAACCGCGCTGTCCTCCATCGGGCCCTTCCTCCCTGCATCGCTTTCGTTCCTCGCATGTCCATGTGTAAACCCGTGCTCATGCCCATGACTATGACTATCGTCCGAACTCGACGCGCTGGGCGAAGACGGCGGCAGGCACACTCTGACATTGTCCTTGTCCACGTCCTCATCGTCTTCGCCTGGGTATGCCCACGACGTGCGCTGCGTCGCCACATGTATCGTGATCGGCCTGCCCGTCGTCCTCGAAGAACTCGTCGGCGTCCCGAGGCCCTTCAGCTTAACGCCGCCCAGCCCTTTCGCGCTGAGCGTGGACAGCGACATTTGCGCGCGAAAACCGCACCGTGGGGTAGACATTACCGTCGACGTCGGCGTGGACGGGGACGGGACCTCGACGCCTAGCGTGGCGAGCCACGCCGGTTTGTCGCGGACGCTCCCTTGTGGGCGTGCGCGGCGGGTACGTGATATTACTGGGGAACGCGAATGGTGGTTTAACAGCAGGCGAGACGATGGATGAGGTGCGCGGGGTCGCGGGGTCGTACCCGAAGTCGAGATTGTATGCGGGGGACGGACGGCGTGCTGGGCCCTGCACGGCGGGTGTTGGGGTGCGTGTTTTCGGGGTGGATGTGGCGTATGCTGGTGGCTGGCGATGAAAAAGCGCGCATAGGACGCGTGGTAGTGTGAGGGCGGTGTATGCGAGGAAGAGCGTCGGTGGTAGGATGGGTGGTATGCGCGTTTCGGATGGGGATGAGGTGGCGCGGGGAGGAGAGGCGCGAGGAGCGCGAGGAGGGTGGCTATATGCGCGTCATTTTGCACATTGGGGGCGTGTAAATGCAATTTGGGTAGATGAGATGTCGTTTCATAGCCATGAAGGACGTCGTGCGGAGTGTACGAGGCCAATGTGGGTGTGGGTGGGCCGGGGCGAGTGAGGTGCGCACAGGATATACAGCGGATGGGGATTTCATATAACGAAAGAGTGAATAAAGCAGTTATTAGCACCTATAACGGCGTAAATGAAATTAAAAGGCGTACGTACCGCTGCATAGAACTATGACGAGAACAATACTATACATTTTCTGAGTTATGTGGCCGGTCCAGGGCTTTAATTTGCGTCCGCCCTTGGCCTCCGAGTCGGTGGTGGTAAGATGCAGCACCGCTCCCCCAACTACAATGCGTAAAGGCGAGTATATGCGCGTCAACGAGCACATATTTACAAGGCGGTAGAGGATATACGCACCTATGAACCCTAGGAGTGCTTGCACGACCTCCTCACCTACTGTGGCTTTACTTCCAAGTCCCCCGCCGAGCGCTTGGCTGAGCGGGAGCGCCCCCGCCAGCGTTCCGAGTAAAGTCAGCAGCGCGAGCATCGCGTACGCCGTGTATTGTGTGCTCCTCCCATTTGTGCATTGGGCGTTGTCAGCGGGAGCCCTGCGCGAGCGACGGGCGATCACGATCCCTCGCGCTGCGAGTACGAGCGCAAAGAGGGGGACGAGAAAGTAGAGGGACGCTTGTATCTCCGTTATTATTGTTGCTGCGCCGGCGCCGAGGGATATGGCGCTGGGCGTTGGCGGTAGCGGCGACGGGGCGTCCATCGCAGTGAGCGCTGGGAGAGGGAAAAGAGAAAGGAGGGACTCGGGGGGCGGGGGCGGGGGAGCGATATGACATGATATGTATAGGTGGAGGGGAGGACCGCCGCTGGGCCGCGGATATTAAACAGCGCCTGCATTGCGCCTCCCCCTCTCTGTGCATCTGTCCATATCCGGAAGGCGATGCGTCTAATTTAGATTGTTGGTGTTGCAGATCCACGTCCCGCGGCCGAGGGTCTTTGATGAATATAAGTGGTCAATATATGTAAAACATGGATGGATGAACGCCGGCGCCGGGATTGACGTTTCCTAGGTGTCAATGTCTGCGTACATACCCATTATTTTGAGAAACGAATATTATTAATCACCGCTCATCCAAACAGAAATCAGAGAATGTAACGAAAGTTACAAACCTCCTGTAGGAATAATTAATCCAAGGATCACCCGCAAATCCCAGCGTCGTCGTCAGCCTCCTCTGCATCTCCATCGCAACGCCGCCTTCTTAGACTCGTCCTCGAATCGCTCGGTGTCATAAGCCCATGTCCATGTCACCATCAGCGCCAGTGCTCTGCATCATGTCAGTGCCACCACCGGCTGGGATGGCGCCGCGCCGCTGCCTCCTAGGATGTGGATCCCTGTTCGCGCGCGTCGTTAGCTGTAATTTTTGGCTGGTATTATTTCGCGTTAATAACGGGCGTCTAGATAATCCTTGACTGCATACGAGATTTACCTTGCCTTAGAACAACCCTTCACCCTTGGCCTCGCACCAAAGCATTTGAAGTTCCGAATCACTGGTTGGTGAATGAAAAAGACAGCCCTCCATCTGTGTACTTGACTGTCCTCGACGTTGTATATCTCATTCTTGACTCCATTCTTATACTCCAATTATTGATACTTGACAAGACAGGCCATTCGCGAGGGCAAGCGGCGTGCCCTCGTCAACGGATAACCCCTCCTTCCATTCCCCTCCAGACACAAACTTAACGTTCAACCGGCATCAACTTAGACTGGTCTATCACAGAATGCAGGGAATTCGAAACCCTGGCAGTGGCGGTGGAAGCAAACCAAACGCTCACCCCTTTATCGCATTTATCTATACGTCTCACACAGACCGAGAGAACCCACACAAAGAACCCGAATATACTTAGAAGTTAGAATCCATAGCCACACAGGGAACCCACGCGCAAAAAAATGCCACGAGCCCTAACGGACTAACAGTGGATGATCGACGGGTGGTAGCCGGAGCAGTGGGATGAGTCCGAGTGGACAATAGTGTCTACAAGTACTTAAGTAGAGTAGAGTACATGCTGAATACACGGCGCCGGAAGATGCATAGTCCTGTGCACGAGCCGCGCTAAGGAAACGCACGCGGTGCCTCGCAGCCACCAAGTCCTAAGTACGCTTGGGATGGATGATACCCGATGGGAATTCCACGACCGACAAGGTACAGATCGGACCCGGTCTTGGACGGAAGACAGAAGGACAGAAGGCAGAGCAAAAACATTTGTCAAGAGAAGGACAGGGTAGGCCGTAGAGAACCTCGTAGTTTGTGCCACGCTGGGGGATTCAGACATTCTCAAGTCTCCGAAGGACAATAAGTAAGCTCAAAAGGAGAGCAACTTCAAGTGGGGTATACGTACAAGTGGGAGAAAGTGGAAAGGAAGCGCTTTTTATCATTCCGCAAGCGGGCAATGCTGTAACGTATCCCGAGATCTCGGACTTTGGTCTGCGGCGCAGATATGGACGGGTCAACCCTCAGATCTCAGAGCCATTGGGAAGACGGTCGAGCAACTTGCTCGTTAATTGTCATAGGCCGTTACTTCAAGCGAATTAGAGAAGCAAGCAGGCAAAAGCGATCCCGATCGTCGTTGAGACCAGTGAAGGAAGGGAGGATCGTGGCAATCAATGCCCCCGGGCCAAAAACGGAGCAGAGACAGCATATCCAAAGCCACACCCAAAACACGCCAACAGCGGCGTATATATAGCCTGTCCAGCTCCACAAATAATGGCAGAGTGGTATGTACAGCGAGGGAAATCTCGCATGCATTAGGCGTACGATCCAGAGCGATGCAGCAGCATGACCGTTGGAATGACTGAAGTTTTGAGAGCCAGCTGACGGGGAAACGAGAGAATCCAAGGCCAGATGACAGGCCAAGTAAGGCGCAGGTGAGAGTGCCAGCTGGCATTATGACAAGAGTACCTGAGTACGGATAACGAGATTTCTGAAATTTCAGCTGGAGTTCAGTCTAAGAGTGCTGACTCCTGAGAAAAGCACACTCTTAGGTATGTTCTAGGGCTTCATATCCTCCAGCGGCGTCGGTCTAGCTCTGCTTGGCCCACAGTGTTTCGGGAAGATTTTGGGAGTTGACAGAGGGCGTGATACGCCGGCGCGGGATGACAACGGGAGAACCGCTGTATTTGTCTCTGTTTGTCCTTGAGAGACATATAATAGGGCCACGTATGCACTCCGCCAAATCACGCACCATCTCCTGCCCTCCACGTAGTCCTGCCCTTTGGCCGCAGCAGCTGACAACCTCCCCAGGCCTTTCCTTATCCTCCACCATTCCTCTCCATTTCGTTCCTTGTTCTCTCTCCATAACATACACACGACACGAACAACGAAAAAGAATGGCCTCTACCACATTCATCGACCCCTCCGCCCTGGCATTCAACCCGCCCTCTCCCGCCCCTTCCTCATCCTACACCCACGACGACGACGAAGACGCAGGCCCGTCTCGCAAGCGCCAGCGCACCGCCGAATCACCCTCTTCCCCCACCTCTGCCGACGCACCCACGCCGAACAAAGAGCTCTCGCTCTCCGAGCAGCGCAAGGAGGCTAGGGCACACCGCAACCGCATCGCCGCGCAGAACTCGCGCGACCGGCGGAAGGCGCAGTTCTCCTACCTCGAGCGCCGGGTCGCTGAGCTCGAGGAGGAGAATCGGCGTCTGCGCGCTGGCATCCAGGTCCCCCTCTCCGTCCCCACTGCGGCTACGGCGCCTGTAATCCCGGCCCCTGGGTACGCCTCGCAGATAGCACTGTCCGCGGCGCTCGAGGACCGTCTCCGCGCCGAGCGCGAACGGGAGCGCGAGCGGGAGAACCAGGAGCTCAAGGAGCGCATCCGCACGCTTGAGCGCGGGTGGGACGCCGTCGTCAAGGCGCTCGCCGCGCAGGGCCTGCCCACCGGGCTCGATGTCTCCGCACCCCAACAGCCACCCGCGCAGATCCAACCCACCGTCGCCGCCGTCGTCCAACCATCCACCAAACCCGCATACACATCTTTCCCCTCGCCTGCCCCCTCGAACGCCTCGCTCGACTTGGACAGTACCCCATCATCAACACCAACCTTCAGCTCGCCCCAACAACCATCCCTCACCTCCGCGGCGCCCCACACGCCCACTGCCGCACCAGCACGTACACACGACGAGACCACTCGCCACCTAGCACGGGTGGCGACCGCCGGGGGGCCTTCATTGGCTCGCTCGGCGTCCCTGCAGCGGGTGGTCTCGGAAGGAGTGGAACTGCGGGTGGCTCCGTATCTACGAGCGCTCGAGCTCAAGGAGATGCAGCAGCAGCGGACAGCGACAAGGCGATGGAGGAGCTCTTTCGGGAGATCCTCGCGTCGCCGCGTGCCCTGCGTTTGATTTTGGCCCTCTTTCGTGCGTATTTCTGTCTGATTTCTGCCTGAATCCTTACGAAAACTGACGTTTTTGTGCATGAAAGTTGCCTAAATGGGACAAAGTTTTCTGAAATGAGCGTAGTCCCTGCATCCCAACACCTTTCCAGTTTCATGCGAGCAGAGGTTAGCCCTCCCCGAAGGGCAAGGCCAACCGGGTGCAGCGCAACGGCACCGCACCCACACGTCTATCTACTGACTACAACAGGTCCTGCGAGGGTGGCATGTCACTATCACGACGTTTCGAGCAAGGTGAGTGGCACATACCATGTTTCGGCGGGGAGGCAGGGATGAAATCTAAGGTAAGTTGTAGTTAGTATCTCCTGTGTACGTAGATAGTGAATAAATATAACTTACAAGTGCACGAAACGTCGTAGAGTGTATTACTAGCTGAGTCATTAGTATCTTGAAGCCTGAAATTGAAGGTAATAACTCACATTTTATGCGCAATCACATGGGCGCCTAAATCAAAACCGCGTGGAATTCGTCAAGGCCGAGGCGACGGCGGGACACGGAGAGCGGTGCGCAGAAATTGAGGCGTAGCCACAGGCGGGGCGTCCATCATCTCGTCTGGCGTTCGGCCTGTCGTGTGTGGCAGAGGTCGCGGGATCTCCAAAAATCAAATTAACAAGGCGGGGAGGGGATTGCGCCGAAATCGGCGCGAAGCCGTAGGTCGGATCGCAAAGCATCCACCGTCTGGTCTGGAGTTGATCGTGTCGCAACGTGTGGGAGCACTCGCAGGAACTCCAAAAATCACATTGACGAGACGAGGATAGTGGTGGAGCGTGGGCAAAGTGTGGGACGAGAGGAGGTGGACAGGTGCGACACGAGCAACATGCTGGTTGCAGGAACTCGAAAAATAGAATTTCCAACTCCATCTCCTTCGAGAGGCACGAGGCATCCATCCCAAGTCCAAAAAATCGTGGGACAAGGTCACCGCATCGAAGTGGCAGCGTAAGTGCGTGATGGAAGCAGGTGCGGCGATACCGAGGGTGACGGGGAGTCGAAATCTCAAATTTCATTTCCCTAGACGCTTTCGAGGGGTGGGGAGGTTATGGGATGGATGGGGAATGTCCAAACATCGAGTTGTGGAGGCAGGGTGATGTGGAAGAGCATGGAACAACCCACTACGACATGGAAATGACGCAGCGAAGGGTGAGGGGAATCGCGGGACGCCGAAATATCAAATTTCGACGTCCTGGGAAGCTGCGGCACGTATCCAGCGGGCCTTGGCGTGCAAAACGAATGCCGCAACATAGCCTCGGCATCGGGAAGCCCAAATATCGAATTTCGGTCGCACAAAGGTGGTGCGCATGCGGGGCACCGTGAGTAGCGAGGGAACAGATGGCTGGCGGCGGCGGGACATCCAAATTCAAAATTTCGCCGTGAATGGCGCGGGACATGGACTTCAAGGGGTGCGCGAGCAGCGAGCTGTAAACGGCAAATACAAATGCTAGAAGATAATAATATGATCAGACAAGTTGTAATAAGTGAGTTGGAAATTCATACCGAGCATACAGGATATTGTGGGTAGCTATGAACAAGGATAGCATGGCGTAGACGATGACGGGATGTCCAAATTCAAATTTTCAGCATAGGGGCTGGGTTCCGAGAGCCGTGCAAGGTGTCAATGGCCAATATAGATGCTAGAAGATGAGAACATAATTAGACATGGTATAACGAGTGAGTTGACAATACTTACTGTGTGAATGCACGTCAATGGGCAGTCGGCCATGAGCGCTTAAGCACGGCACAACAACAGACAACCTAATAATGTGTGGTGAGCTATGAGACGAAGATTATATCCAAAGTATATCACTTACCATGAAGGTAGGTCATCATAGACAATGAGGACGGCAGTGTGCGAGGGAAATGTCATTACGACGGGGAAGAGGGGAATGTGTTTCGCTCGAAAATGGTCCCCTCTTTATACACTTTCAGCGCCAAGGTACCCGGTTTCCTCCCTTACGCAATCAGAGATACACATCATGACAAACTTCGCAGCTTCAAACCCTCGTTACCAGCCAGTTCCATTAGAAAGTGTTATATTAGCAGTGATGCAGGGATGCTCCATCACTGACTGTAACTCTCCATTCCCCGCTCGAATCTCTCTATTCCTGCGGCTCTCCTCCCTCCTCCTAGACTCACATTTTCTTGCAATATAATATCCAAGCATCTACTCCTAGTTAACTTCAATTCAGCTTTGTCTTCCGCCATTCTGTGCGCGCAATAGCGCTCTCTCCAAAAATAGTAATCATTGACTTACAGGGAAGTCGAATAAACAAACTCAATGTAACTTCTCCTCAACGTGATACATATTTGCGTGTGATTCTCCGGAATCCAACTCGCCTCAACACCTCTTCCGAATTAAACATCCAGTATTCTGCACATTACCATCTTTTGCCCTCGCTCCCCTCCCTTCTTTCTTTTACTTCTTCACTCCTTTGTGTTCAAAGTCACTTTAATTCTAGTTAGATTTTCAAACTGTAGATAATAGAATATATATAAGGGGATATGAATCACTACCAAAGTCCATATCAGAGTTGATACTGATCAACCTGTTGGCCTAGATGCAGCAACCGGCACAGAGCACGACATCAATCTTCGCCTCCATCCCCGACGCGTATCTGCAGTGCGGTCAAAACATCCCAAATTTGTACACGTAAGCAATAGTGTTGTCATTTACGAAATCCCCTAATATTGGTCGCATGCAAACATATCCAATTATCAATGCACCTCGCCCACCTTCTATCAGAAAGACATCAGCGGTACCCAGCTCCGGAACAATGCGGTGGTCAAATTTCGAATGGTGAGTGTGCCGCATTAGATCGGGTTGAAGTGTTGCGAGCAAACTACCTTCAATTCCTTGCTCAAATGATTACAACTTAAAAGATCACTATGGAACACACATCTCCTATTATTTATATATAATATATGCTGAATTTGAGAATAGAGTTGACGCGACTACAAGATATCCTGCTCTCCAACCAATATTCTGCATATCAGACGCTTCAGGAATGTCTCGTTTCTTTTCGTACATTGTGACATTACATTAAACAAGGACCCTGTAAGGAACACCAATTCCGCACACTCGGTGCACTGCATTGACGGTAGAATTCCAAAGAGAACATTGTCCATGTCTTTCTCCATAGGATCCTACGCAAAAGTGTAGCATCTATTCCACAAGTCTCGCTGAACCTTACATAATATATTGGAGATTGCGCTTGAGAATAAGAGTAGTGTTTAATTTAAGGTAGTAAGCGCCGAGCGCTACAAGTTGAAGCGCTGCGAACGTGGCACGGTCACATCACTAATTTTAGAACGCGAGTGTGGCGCAGTGCAATGCGCGCCTTTGAATTCAGGCAATACGCACGGAAATGATGAGTCATAGTACAGTACAGTACCGTATTTGTGAGAGGAATATGCAGCAGCCGAAGCGGATCAGTCCAGCATCCGTGGACAGAATCTCACCACTTACCGCTCCATGCCGCTCTCCTCCTCACCCGAATCGTTGTTTGAAGCGCAGAAACAGCGTGCTTTCTCTCACAGGCTCGCTTATAACATACATATAAATAGAAATATATTACTTCCGGGCTTAGCGTGTCAGATCGCTGAGCGCGCCAAGGCACATGGACTTTGGAAGACATAATCAAGCAACTGCGCCGCTCAATGAATCCTTCCTCCTAATCTCAATTATACTCCCCAGGCTTTTAGGAGCATATATATCTGTTTATTATGTAATGTTCACCAGAGTTACAGAGTACGGCATTTTGATTTCAAAGCGTTGCGAACGTGGCACGGTATGCCATTCATTTTGATTGTGATTGTGGCACAGCGCGCACGCTCTCAAATTCGCAGCGCATTGATATAAAGTGCCAATACATAGGAGCTGTATTATGTCTATTACATGTTACAAAAGATATATACCAAAGTTGATGACAGAATCAAGTCATTGGAGCCAGTAATTGAAGCGACATTTGCTCCCTTCCTCCTCACCCGAATCGCCGTTTAGAACGCAGAAAACGTACTTATTTCCACATCAAAATCACGCGGTACGTATCTATTAATAGTAGATGACTACCTCCGGGCATAACGCGTCAGAATTCGGAGTGTAACAAGGCACGAAGATGGAGGAAGATTGAATAGAGCGTGTTTGCGCCGTACAGCTAATTCCTCCCCTAATTTCTAATTATACTCGTCAAATCTGTGCGGACATGTAGGTAGATGCATATACTAAATGTCTTATAAATTTGAAGATGATAGGTAAAACGTTGCGAGCGGGGCACGGTGTGCCACCGGGCATGCGCTTGATTTCTTCCTAATGTTCGCGGCCTCGACTCCTCAGTGTTAGCGCACTGCATTCATACATACGGGCATTATAATACATATAATACATGCTACACTACCTAATTACATGATTAGATGGGGAGGTAAAGACGTACGAGTAAGATTATCCAAATACCAACTAGCCCCCTTCCTCCTCGCCCGAATCGCCGTTTGCAACGCAGAAAACGCCCTTGTTTCCATCGCAGGGTCGTTGATAGCACATCAATTTAAATATATACTACCTCCGGGTCTAGGCAACAGCCCATTCCAACACGACAATTAGACGCATTGCATTCCGAAGATGCAATGGAGCGCATGCGCCGTAACGTCGTTTCGCATTCAAATCTCAATTATACTGCTCCAAGCCATGTATACGTTTATTCCTACATATTATCTACCTGCTCCGAAAAGAATGGGGTGCCCAAGTGGAGGGGACGCCTCAAACACGAAATTCATGCCATGTTCGCCTCCTCACCCGCATCGCATCGCAACACTTCAACGGGGACCTGGAATAAAACAACGTAAGATGGATATAGCACACTTGGTAAGAATCACCTCGGCTGCGTTGCTAGCCAGCATCCTGCGCTAGAATATTCCCCCAAAGTGAAAGAACGACGGTTGGGGGCCATTGGGTGCGTATTCTCCGTAGACGTTGCGTTATTCCGAATTCTGGGGCGATCGTGTGTCGTTCCGGAGAACAGGGTCAGGTATCCATGTATTCCATAGTCTAAATTCTGTAGATTTGGGGTCGGTGGGGCGACGGCGTCCAAGAGAACTTGGATATCGAGCATTTGAAGTAGGAGAGCAGGTGATTTCATTGAAAATGCACGAAATCGACGTCATTCACGAAACTCTAGATGTCTTTCTTTGAGAGTGAGATGGAGAGGGTAGGTGAATAAATGTCAAGTAAAGCTATTAACAATTTTCACGGGGTGATAACAGTAAACACGGACGCAGACGCGGACGAGCGAGCGGGGGGATGTGATTATGATCCAGATTCGCTTAACGGACACTACGCGCCCTGGAATTGTTTTCCTCCGAAACGTACTGATTTATATTCATATATTCATATCTACGTACGTACAGGGCAACGAAATACTATAAAGACCCACCGTGTTCGACGTCAAAGCCTCATTCCCCATTCCTTCCTTCCTTCCCTCCTCTCCTCTCCTGCCCTCTTCCTCTTTCCGGCGTCCTCGCCTCGGCCTCGGCTCGCATTGCCTTGCCTCAACGCAATGCCTACATCGTCGAGAGGGGCCACTCATCGCAGTAAGTGACCCCTCGTCGTCAGATACCCGCTCGCTGACCCGCCGCATCCTAGCGCCTTCCCGCATCCAGCGAGCTCGCTCCCGATTTTCCCAAGCCGATAAGCGTCGTCTCCGTCGTTCTAGCACGTCCTAACCACCCCCCTTCGCAGGCAGCATCCATCGTTTGAGATAAGGTGAGCACTCGCCTTCCTGATTCCCGCCCATCCGCTCACCGTGCGCCGTCTTCTAGCCGTCTCCGTTTCGTTTCGTGTCGTCTGCGTCCACTCGGTGAATCCATGCCTTTTCGTTGGCGTTGCGCCGTACTGAAACGACGGCTCTGCTTGCAGTGCTCGGAGGTCGGTGCGCCGTTTGATCTGGGAAGCGGACGGCGGGGCGGAGAGGATGGGGCGGGTCGCAACGTCGAGGTTCTGGGCGAGGTAAGTGTCTTGTGAGATCGCACTGTGTCCCATTGACCGACTCCGTAGCCACGGCGCAGGGGCGTAAACGCTGATATCGAAGGTAAGTTTTCTTTGAATAACGGCGTCGTAGACTAACTGACTTACCTCTTCTCGTTGCAACGATGATGCCAGGAACACCTCCACGGCGACGTTAAAGACGTCTTGGTCGTCGTTGTATACGCCGAGATGGACGGCTGGACATGCGAGGCATCACGGCGCCGCCTTGGGACGTGTTTCTACGAGAGGTAAGTAGTATCCCCTTTTGAAACGTCGAGAGCATGCTTACCTGCAGCGCGAGACCTTGACAGTGCACACGACGCGTCGAAACGGCTAGACGGCGGGTGGGTTGTGAGGACGAGAGGCCGTCTCTGTGCACAAAGTGAGTAAGAGCACGCTGTCGAACATTGAAATACTGCTTACCTGCGCTTCGAGGACGTCGTTTGCAGCCGCGTCGTGCATCTGTGTGCAAAGTAAGTGCTATTTCCTTTGAGAAACGTTGGCAGGGTACTTACTTACCTTGCCTCTTTATTTGACAGCGCCTCGTTGCCCTGTAACGCCGCTGCATGTCCGACGAGTGCTTGCACGCTGCACGTTGAAACGGCGGCGCCACGTCACTCCCACCGACGGTGCATGCATGCACGTCGCTCTCGATCACCGTGCGCTGCTGCTCCTCGAGATGGACGAGAGGTTGTTGAGGAGGGAGGGCGTGTTGGGCGACTAGACGAACGAAAAAAGGTGAGCACGTCTATGGCTTGATAATGAAAAGTTGACTTACTGAGGCACACTGCACGAAGACGGCACGTTCGTACGTATGACACGGCCGTCAACGTCAATGAGAGGGTGCTGCACGAAGGAGAGGTGAGTAATACGTCATCGTAAACGTGTGGATGGACTTACTGATAGACGTGGTGCTCTGTAGCACGCCTCCTCGTTCGAATACTTGAGACGGCGCCGCCGTCTCCCTCCCTCGTCGTCGATCTGATGCACCCGCTGCGCGTTGATCGCCATTGTCAATGTCGGTCTTCGTTGAGCTCGTGGATGCGGAAGATGGTGGGGATCGCAGTCGGCGGATGACGGCGACGATGGATGGACGCGACGAGTGTAAGGGACAGGCGTCGATGGGAAGCGCGAGGAGAGGGATGCAGAGGGAGCGGATAAGGGAAGGGAGGGAGGGATAGGGTGACCGAGGGCGGAAGGGAGTGGACAGGACAGGGAAGGGAGGGAACAGGGTAGGGGCGAGGGCGGGTGCGCTTGAGAAAGGGAGCTGCCTGTCATCTGTGAGAGCATGCTTGAATCTCAAGGCGGGGTACTCACTGATCTCGTGTGATCGCATGCAGGCATCGTCGACAGATGCGATCCGTGAGCGCGGTGCGTGTTGACAGCATGCAGAGGGAGGGAAGGAGCGGTCGACGTCAGCAGGAGGGAGGTCAAGGGAAGGGCGTGAGAACACAGGTAGATAACTGAAATTTGAGCTAGAGTTCAGTTTAAGAGGAGAAAAGTCGGTCTAGCTCTAGCCTACAACGTTTCGGGATAATTTTGGGAGTTGACAGTGGGCGTGATACGCCGGCGCGGGATGACAACGGGAGAACCGGCGTATTTGTCTCTGTTTGTCCCTGAGAGACATATAATAGGGCCACGTATGCACTCCGCCAAATCACGCACATCCCCTGCCCTCCACGTAGTCCTGCCCTTTGGCCGCAGTCCCCAGGCCTTTCCTTATCCTCCACCCTCTCCATTTCGTTTCTTGTTCTCTCTCCATAACGCACACACGACATACGAACAACGAAAAATGGCCGCTACCACATTCATCGACCCCTCTGCCCTGGCATTCAACCCGCCCTCTCCCGCCCCCTCCTCATCCTACACCCACGACGACGACGAAGACGCAGGCCCGTCTCGCAAGCGCCAGCGCACCGTTGAATCCCCTTCCTCCGAATCCCAAACCTCTGCCGCCGCACCCTCGCCCAATAAAGAGCTCTCGCTCTCCGAGCAGCGCAAAGAGGCTAGGGCACACCGCAACCGCATCGCCGCGCAGAACTCGCGCGACCGGCGGAAGGCGCAGTTCTCCTACCTCGAGCGCCGGGTCGCTGAGCTCGAGGAGGAGAATCGGCGTCTGCGCGCAGGCATTCAGGTACCCGTCTCCGTCCCCACTGCGGCTACGGCGCCTGTAATCCCAGCCCCTGGGTACGCCTCGCAGATAGCACTGTCCGCGGCGCTCGAGGACCGTCTCCGCGCCGAGCGCGAACGGGAACGCGAGCGGGAGAACCAAGAGCTCAAGGAGCGCATCCGCACGCTTGAGCGCGGGTGGGACGCCGTCGTCAAGGCGCTCGCCGCGCAGGGCCTGCCCACTGGCCTGAGTGACTCTGCACCCCAACAACCACCCGCGCAGATCCAAGCCACCGTCCCCGCCGTTGTCCAACCATCCACCAAACCCGCATACACATCTTTCCCCTCGCCTGCCCCCTCGAACGCCTCGCTCGACTTGGACAGTACCCCATCATCAACACCAACCTTCAGCTCGCCCCAACAACAATCCCTCGCCTCCGCGGCGCCCCACACGCCCACTGCCGCACCAGCACGGACACACGACGAGACCACTCGCCACCTAGCACGGGTGGCGACCGCCGGGGGGCCTTCATTGGCTCGCTCGGCGTCCCTGCAGCGGGTGGTCTCGGAAGGAGTGGAACTGCGGGTGGCTCCGTATCTACGAGCGCTCGAGCTCAAGGAGATGCAGCAGCAGCGGACAGCGACAAGGCGATGGAGGAGCTCTTTCGGGAGATCCTCGCGTCGCCGCGTGCGCAGCATGCGGTCGCTGGGCGCGGGGAGGCTGCGCAAGTAGCGCTTTCCCAGCCTGAGTTGAAGGCGAAGGAGGTGGGCGGGGTGGAGGGAGGTGAGAGGGCGGAGGTGGGCGAGGGAATGAAGAAGAAGACCGATGAGAACGACAACAGCACCGACAACCAAGACAACAAAGAAGACAGCAACAAGACAGCAGCGCAAGATGACAGCACTACCACCACGGCCGTCGCAGAATGGGCGCACGAGATCGAGATGCAGCGCATGCTCGACGACATGGTGCTCCTCAACGGCGGCCTCGACCCGCTCGCGATGGCCATGGACATCAACATGGATAGCCTCGCTATGAGCAGCGCGTTGAGCCTTGACTCCCTCAGCTCGCTCGACGTCGGGATGAATATGGGACTCGACATGGGGATGATGGGGATGGATATGACGACGGGACTCGATATGCGTATGGGCGGTATGGGCTTCACCATGGACGCGGGGTACGGACAGCCGGAGGGGGCAGCGCAGTGGGATGGGACGGACGTTGGGGTCTTTTGATCTCTCATTTCGCCCCGTTCTGTTCTGTTCTGTGTGAACTGTTTGGAGAGACGAGGAGAGGGAAAGGACAAGGACGCGATGCTCCGCGCGCCTTAGGGCTTGCTGCGTTGTATGCGCGTTCTGAGGTCCTCTTCCTTTTTGGTTTTCTTCGTCTCCCACCCCTCAAGCTTCACTGCCCGCTGCAAGTCAGTATTTAATTGACGCCCGCCGAAGATATTGTTCGTCCGCCCCTCGCCTCTCGCCACATCGTCGTTTCGCCCCGAATTCGAAAAGCAAAGCATCGAACCACTCAAATGGATGCCCGCCGTGTACCATATCCCTTTCCTTTCCCCTCGCCCTCATCGTCTGGAAGGTCCGCCTATATTACGATATTTATTAATCGCTGTCTATGTCTATCTCCTGTCTTGTTTTCGTTCTTGTGCATATTCGTCTTTTCGTCCCAACCTCTTCGTTTCTCTCGTCATGGTCTATTTCAAGTTCGGGAAAACCTAGCCTACTCGTCTCTCTCTTTTCCTATCTTCCTTTTCCTCTTCGCGCCTCTTCGGATACGGATATGATTTTTTTTGGCTGCTGGTGATTTGCGCTTTTGGTTTTGATCCATGGTCTGATTTCTTACTATGTACCTTTCTCTTCTTCCCTTGTGTTATGGCGCGCTGCGCGGTGCCAGGCTTCGCATCGCGCGCACGCTGACCTGGGCAGGCCTTGACCTGGGTCTTGACGCCCTCAACCCCTTCGCAGCCCTCTTCACTCGCGCGCGGCGCAGATCAACCCTCCGCGTCGCACAACACCACCACCTCTCCCCCCAGCCTGTTTCGCTTCCACGCCAACGCCCCACGACAACGACACCTCAGCTGCCCCCTTCACAAGCACCCCCTCAACGACGACACCCCTTCGGCCTCCCTCAAGACTTGCTTCGCCCCCATTGACCGCGGCGCGCCGCTGCAGCTCCCCGTTAGGGTTGAGACGCGCGTGCGTGTTCGGTTTTTGGGGTAGGTGGCGGTAACTTTTCTTGGGTGGGTTGGGGTTTGGGGTTGGGTAACATCTTGGGGTGGCAGGTCGGGGCACGATCTTGGGGGGTGTTCATAATTTACGGGTGTTGGAGAGGGGCGGTCCAGATCCAACGAGGTGGATAGGTTTTTTTGACTCATTATAGTACGTACATGTAGTTGGATATAGTTCTTTGGAATCGAAGTGCTTTTTACTGGTTAATTTCTTGTGTGGTGTTTTGGAATAGTCAGGAATCCTCATGACGATTGCGAGCGAGACTTGTGGGCGTATGTATCATCGATTCCGTGGAGGCAATAGTTGCGAAATTCGCACGGATGCCGTCGTTTTTATCGCGATATTACCAACTTTACGCGTTCACTCCCTCCTTCCAGTGCTTAGATATGTCTGAACTCGAGCTAGACCTTGATCGCAGTGAACAGTTGACACAGAGCCTGCTTACCTTCATTCTGTAGCTCCTGATCCCCGACGGCAAGATCCCCTCGATAATCCTGTAAGCTGCGATTATTAACAATCTAACATAGACATAACGATTTATCTCAGGTTCTCTCTCTCACAGCGCATCCAAGAAGCTGGATGTATCGGCGTTACAGAACAGAAGAAATACTTCGTATTCGAGGACGACCCCAACGCTTCTGTGTTCATCAAGCGGAACCTTACCCCCTCAGAGTACCTCGTCAATCTTGCCGGCCATCTCCTGCTCCCCCATATCTGCATGGAGAGGATGAAGAACGAAGCGGCCGCGATCAGGTTTGTGCAGAAACACACGAGCATCCCGACCCCGAACATCCGCTGCGCCTTCGAAGACCACGGCCGGTACTACCTCATTCTTGACTCTGTCCCGCACAGCGTGACTCTCGCTGAGATCCCCGAAGACAAGAAACCTGCTGCAATCGAAGAGCTCAAGGGATACGTAGCGCAGATGCATGCGATCACGTCTAGAGTCATGGGCGGATTATCGGGCGATGTTGTCCTTCCGTATCGTCTGGCTAGAGCCATTCCGCGCGATGAGCAGGCTTTCAAGTTTCGCGAGGCGGACAAGCCGGAGTTTGTGCTGTGCCACAATGACTTGTCGCAACACAATGTCTTGGTCGATGAGACGACGTACAAGATTACTGCTGTTATAGACTGGGAATATGCTGGCTTCTACCCTGCCGAGTTCGAGTTTCCGTTTTACCTCCGTCCTGGACCTTCTGTGGCGCTTGGCGAGGAGAAAGACGACGTTGTTGAGTTGCTAGATGTGCTTGAGCATTGGAAAGTTTGATATCTGGACATATCGTCCTGCCCTTTCAATTGACTGCGACCGTACTCTGGATTCCCTACTTCTCCATATGTTGGAAAGCTCAGAACATTCTCTGGTACTGTAAACTTAGTAGGAATACGCAAGGGTTCCAGATTGATGCGTTCTTTCCCGATGTACTAAATCTTTTGTTTTTGTTTTTTTCTTCTTTCGCTTTTGAGCGGAACGAGCCTTGTCAATTTGAACGTTGTTTCCTTCAAGACGATTCAGACCAACTTCGATTTTTGAGGTTGAGCTAAAGCCTGTGGAAAGCCCTTCATTGTCTTCGTCTCCACAATCCCTTCGGTGCATTTGGCGATAAGATGGATTCAAAACGGTGTGAGACATTCTGTCGGGCCGACGTTCAAGTTGCAACGTTGATCACTGACTCCGGTATGTATTCTTCGTCCTTCGTACTACTTAACATATCGACTCGCAGGCGAGCTAATCATGGCTACATCTCCAGTCGAAGGAGGCGAAGACACAGCACCGACTAATTCCTACGCCCAAGGAATCCTGTCTCTTTCTCCGGAAGTCATCGTCGAGATAGCATCTCACATCGTACCATGGACCGAGTTGCGATCTTTGAGGCGGGATCTGTGGGCTGGCTGCGTCCCCTGGATCTATAACTGCTCGTTAACTGCAGGTCACGAAGACTTGGCAAACCTACGCCTGGTGTGCCGCTATTTGAGTCAGGCCCTTCAGCGCGAGATATTCAAATCCCACACCATCAACTTCCACCGCGATCGCTACATTCAAGACCCGGAGGATGTCGAATGTCGCTTGACTGAGATAACAAAAAAGAACAGCCTCGCATCTAAACACACGACGTTTCTTCTCATCAAGTGTCTCACCCCGATGGAGGGAGGCGCTGTAATCCCTACAGCTCCATATGGCTACCCAGAGGACGACGGGATTCTTGATGTTAACGAACTCATTACACGAACCTCGGAATTTATGAGCGCCCATCTTGAACCAGCAATTCTATCATTTCAGAATCTGCGTTGCGTTGCGTAGGTGTTTTGATATTTGGTGCGAAAACACATACTGATGATGGCGCAGATGGAATATTGGTGCAGTCAATGAACAAAGCATCGGAGTCATGAGGGCGCTCAGCTCCCTCCCCTTTCTCGAAGGCGTCACCTTATCATTCGAACTTCGTTGTACCAAGCTATTAACCCTTTTTATCAACCGATTCCACGACCTTCGCAGCCTCTCTGTTTCCTTTTCTAAATATTCCATAAACGATGCACCGCCGGGATCTGTCAACCCCATTACAGATCACATTGCAGACATAATTGCCCAAAGTCCTCGTTTGCGGCATCTCAGCGTTTTAAAGGAAGGAGACCAAACCTACGACATTTCATTGCCTAACTTGATTAAGCGCGTTGCGCCCCATAGGATTGCAAATTTCGAATCGCTTCGTTTCGCACTTCCAGGTTTGGTTCTCAACGCGGAAATAGCCCTACGCCTCAAAGCCCTCAAATCGCTGAGGATCGAAGATTATATCACAACAGTGGATACCGGAGACGACCTATGGAAACACTTGGCAGATGCGCAGGTACACTTGCAAGACATCACCGTCTCGCAACTATCAGAACCCTTCATGAAGTACCTAGCCTCGTATTCTGGCCTCGAAAGGCTACACGTTCTGTTGACAACTTATCGACATAGGTCGAATGATCATTATGACACTCAAGTCTTCTTTAAGGAAATATTACCTCGGCATTCATTGTCGGCGCGGACAACGTTTGCTAGGCCGGATGATGGACTCACATCTGAGAATGGTGTCGTATTCCATGTTAACAAGGACGCCTCGAGCTCCAGCGTAAGGTCATGGTCAGTCATTATCTGCGTCGACTCCGTGCCACAAGCTTTGTCATTTATAGTGAGTCTACATCTCCAGAATGGTATTTACAACTTGAATATTTGAATGCTTATTCTCTGCATAGCTCGATTCCATAACCCAGTCAAAGGAATGTCTTGTGTAAAGACTCTGTATCTTTTACTCCTCTTCTCTTTTGCCAATCTTCGGCCGTGGGCTCGAACGCCACCAGCACATACAATTCGGAGTAGGACAACAATGGGTATTGGGCGTCAAAATACCGAATCAAGATGTCGAGCGTTATCCCGGCATGATAATTCTGCAGAGCGAAGAATATGTTCTCAAGAGTATGTCGAACCAGCCAGACCTGTATGCCTATTCTTTAGTAGAAATATAAACTCCAAAACTTTTTCTGAACTCTACGTGTGCAGTTGATTGCACTGGCCAGGCCCAATGTAACGGCCCGGGAGAGGTGCGGGCCGTCGCCGGTTGTTGGGGGGGAAAACCAACGTTTCTTCTTTTCCTTCAACTCACCACATACCTGAGCTCACCGCCGGGTTCAGATCATGACTACAGCCAGCTCCAAAGGGGGTTCCATACAGCCCAAATCTCAACCTCCAGGCTTTCTATCCCTCTCGCCAGAGTTGATCACCGAAATAGCCTCTCACATTCTTTCATGGAATAATCTTCGGTTTCTGAGAAGGAGTTTATGGGCTGGAAACCTCCCTTGGGCCGACAACTCCTCGCTCACTTGTGGGCGCGAAGATCTGCTGAACCTCCGTCTCGTTTGTTGCTACCTGAGCCAAGCTCTCGAACGCGAGATCTACACTTCGCTCACTTTCGATTTCCACGTCACGTATGGTCGTGGGCCGGAGGATGTCGAATATCGGCTTGCCACGCTTGCGAAGGGGGAGACAGTCTCTCGTCTAGGCATGCGAAGTTTCTCTTTATCAAGTGTTTGTGCCCATCAGAACAGGGAGGTAACTCCCCCATGTTCGGCCTTCCATATACACCGCTCGACTGTGCCGAGTCCAGGCGGGAAGCCCAAACTCGATCTAGTTCCATTATTCAATCCACGACGACTCGTTTACATTCGGCTATTCTGTCGTTTCACAGCCTGCGTAGTGTTGCGTGAGTGTTTCTAATACTCGAAACGAACCGAAGGAATACTCGATCGATGAATGGCATACGATACAGATGGTATATTCCAGGAGCTACTGAACTCAGTATTGGAGT
This sequence comes from Pholiota adiposa, assembly GCA_009935795.1. Taxonomy (NCBI): domain Eukaryota; kingdom Fungi; phylum Basidiomycota; class Agaricomycetes; order Agaricales; family Strophariaceae; genus Pholiota; species Pholiota adiposa. The sequence continues at coordinate 25,880 of QEYC01000134.1, read as the reverse complement.
CATACAGGCCCTCAGCTCGCTCCCCTCCCTAGAAGACGTCACATTATGCATTGGATCTTCCTGCGCTGAACCATGGGAACTTCTCATAAACCAATTTCGAAACCTTCGCAGCCTCTCTATTTCTTTCGCCAAGTATCGTACTATGTCAATGTTCGATGATTATGATCAAAGCCAACCCCCGCAGCAGATAATAGATCATATCTCCGAAATAATTGCCCAAAGTCCTCGCTTAAAGCATCTCAGCGTGTTGAAAATGGGGCCTCACGCGTACGATACTTCGCTTTCGAATCTAATCAAGAAACTTCCTGTGCATACCATCCCAGCCTTAGAATCTCTGCATTTTTCGCCAATGGACCTCGGACTCGATTTTAATGGCCCACTAGCGCCGAGGCTCAAAGGCCTCAAATCCCTCTGCATCGAGGATGATACGGACGCGCCCACTGGAGCGGGCCTTTGGGTTTCGTTGGCCGCGGCAAAAATCAAATTGCAAAGCATAACCGTATCCCGACTCTCACAGCCCCTTCTGACTTACCTGTCGACATATTCTGGCTTGCAAAAACTCCACATATTGTTGAAGTCTAGCGAAAATTGCGATACTCGGAGCTTCTTTATGCACATACTTCCCCTTCATTCGCTCTCGCCCAGGATTGCTTTCGTCGAGGCGGATAGACTTTCACCTGATCATGATTGTGGGATGGTATTCGAAAAGGGCGCGATTTATCCTCCATCTCCTCTGCCATTGTGGCCAGTTATTGTTGATCCCACCGCTATCCCGGATGCCCTATCATTCGTTGTAAGTTGGAAAATCTCTTGATAAATATTCCTTGATCTAAATGTGAGATGCTTTAGCTGGATTCGATAACTCAATCACAAGAGCGTCTCATAAGAAGACTTGTGTTTTATGATCCCGTGCGACGGTCAGTGTATGGCTTTCAAGTCAGGCATATAAAACATGAAGTAGGGCAAATATGGGTAGAACGCCTCAAAATAAGGGATTCGGATGTCGAGCGCTATCCAGGAGAAATAGTCATTGAAGGTGAAAGATACATTCTCCAGAATGCGAAGAGAGCTTCAAAACAATTGACGGAGATATATACCTACAATCATGTCGAATATTAAACTTTCGCAGTTGGATCCTCTAATTTCCATTTTGATAATTGTAGGCTCAATATCAATATTGGCAGCATTGACAGGCGCAACTATGAAGACAAGAAATTTATTTTCCGAAGGAATATATCCTTCTGGATACTGGACTCACAAGTGACAGGAGCAGTGGGGTACTCACAATTAGCGCCGACTCGGAAGGCAAAAGTGATCAAAACGAAGTCTTGCAGGGCGAGCCAACAGGTTGACCTTGGCAACTCGTGATGAGTACTATGTCGACATCTAGTCGAATCCTCGCTGCATTGCTCTTGAAGGCCAGAAATTTGACGTCAAAGTTAACCCAGCGGTAGTAAGGACAGTGTCTACAACTTTATGTTGACGTCTCCACTATGAAGCTCGAGAGTCATTGATCGGTACACAAAGGCTGTCACTAGCCACCTGCTCTCGAGGCATTCATTCTAGAGGCGTTAAGTACTAAAATGTATATAGCATCATCTACAAAACCTAGCAACCTACAAATTCAAATAATCGAAGTCTTTCTCCATGACAGGAGCACATTGTTGAGCACTCGCTGGGCTGGAGCTCACCTTTCGCCAATTAGTCAAAGCGAGTGTGAGATTGTCATCGCCCCGTATGATAGAAAGCAACAGCGCGCGTATCCAAAGTTCTAGCAGAGGAATTCTAAAAGTAGACTCACCACTGGACGACGCTGACAGTTTGATGCATTTCGGCGACATGAGCATTTGATCATATTCCTTCTTGAATTTGGGTTGTTTGGTATGGTCGTCTATGGTGCTACAAAGGTGATCAAGAGCAGTTAACAAACGTCAAACAAATCAGGAGAAAAGAAAAATCTTGAGTATTCACAGACTCCAGAGCCTGGTGAAAAGTGAGTACTTAGACGGTTGGGCGGAAGTTTGATTAATCATCCATATATTACCAAGCGACCTCGAAGACCGCTTCCTACAGGCGACATATCACAGAGGCTTGGCAGGAGCAGATGGTGCACTCTGGCAGTTGACGTCGAGCTCCCAATGCAACACAGCTCATATTCTCCACTGAACGTCATGAAACCACTTCCATCATTCACAAGTCAAGTATGCAGAGACAATTCCAGACTCTTTGCCTCGGTGGATATTCCCAAGGAAAATGCTATAAGATGGACGCACCCCATTCCTAACTTCTTTCCTCTAATCCCGGATTTCGATTTCGTTCTCGCTCCATTCTTTTTTTTTCTGCCTTTTTCTTCCCTTTCGCTCATTCATTTCTTCCTCTTGACGAGGCTTCTGCACAAGAATTTTTCAAATAAGAAGGACGCATAGTACAAGAAACATGAAGTTGTTCTCTTTCATCCTCCTTGCAATTGCGCTTGCGCATGCCGCTCCTTTGCTCCCTTTCGCATCGCAGGGAAACAACGCTAGTACGTCGTCATGCTTCATTCAAGCCCTATATATTTGGTCGAGATAGATGCTAATAGTAACATTGAACTGACCGAATTTTAGTGGTTGCCCGCTCACGCTCGACGGCGGAGCTCCAAGCGCGCTATCCAATTCTCGAGTTGTCCAAGCTCGCCGCGAAGCGTGGACTATTCGCCCGCCAGGATGACAATTTCGATGACTCTGGCGACGATTTTGGTGATTCTGGAGATGACTTCAATGACTCTGGTGATGATTCGGGCTTTGATGATAGCTCTGATGACACTGGAGACGATTCGGGCTTCGATGATTCGGGCTTCGACGATTCAGGCTTTGACAATAGCGGCGACGATGGCACAGACGACGTTAATGACACTGGAGACGACTCGTTCGATGACGGCGCAGATGATTCCTCGTTTGATACTGGCGTGGACGATACCTCGTTCGACACAGGCGATGTCGATGGAACGGACGACACGGGGAATGCCGGGCTCGACACCACTGATACTGGAGATGATACTGCAGATGCAGATGACGGCCTCGACGAAACAGACGGGCTTGACGGCACAGACGACGGCACAGACGATAGTGACAATACGGCGGTTGACAATGGGACGAGCGACAGCGCGGATGCTGCTGATAACTCGACCGATGACAGCACAGATACCACCGACGGGGCAACCGACACAAGCGCAGATAGTACGGACGACAGCGCTGACTCCACGGGCAGCACGGACGACTCGACTGACCTCACTGGCGCGAGCAACAGCACTGACACAAGCGCTGCTGACTCTATCGATAGCACCAACGACGCAGACAGCACGGACAGCACTGCGACCAACTCGACAACCGCCACCCCGAGCGCAGCTGCCTCCGCCGCCGCTGCGTCGGATTCAGCAGCAGCAGCAACTGACCCGGCCGCGTCCACTTCTGCCTCTTCCAACTGCGCCGCATCGAACGCACCCCAAATTCGCCACTATCTCCCTCATCGAGAGCTTTGAAGGTTTCGTGCCCTCGCCTGCCCCAGACCCCATCGGCCTCAACACCGTCGGCTTCGACACAAGTGCGTGAAATCGAACTGCGCTGAGGTGCCCTTCTCCTTCCCCCTCTCGCGCACCACCGCCTCGCAGCTCCTCGCCAGCGACGCGTCCAAGTTCACCACCTGCCTGCAGAGTCTGATCGGAAAGAACGTCGTGTTGAACGATAACCAGTTCGGCGCGCTCACGTCGTTCACATTCAACCTAGGCTGCGGCACCTTCCAGACGAGCACTATGCTCAAGAGGTTGAATAACGGCGAGGACCCGAATACCGTAGCGGCAGCTGAGATCCCCAGGTTTAACAAGGCTGGCGGAAAGGTGCTTGCTGGGTTGACGAAGAGACGCGCGGCGGAGGTGCAGCTATTCCAGACACCCTCGAGCGTTACTGCTCATCCGCTCTGCTAGGTGCTTCGTGTACATGCCTAATTTCTTGTTAATTTCTTCGTAATTCTTGCATATACAGTAGGAGACATACTTTCTACCGCCTTTGAAGCTTCTTTTCCCATAGGTTTGAAGAGATGGACTTTGATTGAAGTGTACCATTACTGAATGAACAAGATTCTGGCCAGAGTAGCTGAGAGAGTGAATGGAGGAATTTCTAGACAGGTTAGAGCTTGAGGCAAGAACCAGCTGCAACGTTGAACTTGACGACGGCTAAATTTTCCCTAGACCCTAGTCCGCCGTAATCAGACTCCGCAATATCCATCATATGCCATCTTGTCCGCTTCGCTGAATCGCTCAATCCTCTTGGTGTAAAAGCATCAATACGCACGCTGAATATTACTGATATACTTACAATAGGTATATATGTATTGTGATAACTAGACACAAACGTGGTAAACATGTTTATACTGGAGGTATACAGATACCTCGGATACCTATTTCCAGTCTTTTCACGGTTTCGGACGCCATTCCTCGGGTGGCTCCCTGCTGCGTTTTACCTGCTACCGAGAAAAGCTGGAAAGTAATGTTTGGCGCTTTCTCGGTGCGACCACTTTTAAGGATTTCGAGTCACTGTCGCCTGGGAAATGGGGCCGAAATGTGTCATTCGCAGTGTAGATGATTGAGAGTGTCTGGATAGGACAGAGCGGTTTCCTAGATCCAACCAAGAGGCATCGAGGGAACTAGCTATGATATCATTTAATTCCATCGGCATCTCCTCTTTGGTTGGAATGAAGCCAGTCAACCGTTCTAGTCGTAGATGCGATAACTGAGTTGCAATATGCCAAATTGACACTGCATTCATTGCAGAGAGGATATCCACCGAGCTATTCTTGGGGAGGTAGAGTTTATCACTATAACTTCCTCCTAAGGTAAGAGTTTGGACAGATGGAGTGGACCTAAGCATTTGGAATAACTCGGTAATCCCTTTGTAGTTGAACAAACCCCACGTAAAAAAGCGAAGCGATAAAGAGTGCAGGGCAGGAAGGTGGAAGTTTGAAAGAAGCATGCTGAATGAGAACTGCGCAAAGTTGCCGGCCTGAACAACAAGGACCAGCGTCAAAAGGTTAGGAAGAGTTACACATTCGAATTCGGGTCTGTAATTCTCAAGATTGAAAAGATTTTTAACATCAAACTGTCCCAACTGCAGGTTTGGAACAGCACGAAGAAGCGAAATCCAGGATCTGAAACGGATAATAATGCGGAATAGTGAGATATGGGTTAATGTGGACCAATGATTTGGGATAGCGGAATTATGCAACGAAAAATTGCCTTCCTTGATGAATAGACGTCGCAGAGGGAAGGGGAAATTCGGCGTCAGGCTTTGGACCTTGAAAAATGATTGAGTATGGATCTCTCGTTGTCCGCATTTCACCAGAGTTTGTAGATTAGGCCATTCGACACTAGATCCCTTCTCAATCGATTCTTCAATTCGGATCCAATATAGCGGGTCGAGGTCGAGATACTGCGCAGAGGTTATGATACCCAGAAGAAGATTCATTTCAGGTGTCCTTAGAGGAATGAATCTAAAATATCTGGCACGATATCCTGGGAATGAATCTATTCCAAGGCGAAGATACGGAGCCACGGATCGCTGATTCTGCTTCCACCATGAAAAAAATGCGAACTGATTCTCTCGCACTATCCAAGGTGAGGCTTGGGGGTCTATGACGTTGAAACTGTGATTGAGATGGGACCAGAGGGTAGGATACGTGAGCGCAACATCCCTCCAAGATGAGCACACCTGGCAGAGGAGCATTGGCGCGATCTTGGTGTTTGGCTGAGGTTCTGCGAGAGGATTGTCTGGAAGACAATGGACGAAGATCTCCCTGAGAACGTCATCTGGAACCTCGTTGATCGGACTCTGAGATAAAGGGTAGCTGAAGATCGACACCATTATGGTAGAAAAAGGCTTGTGGTGGACGGACGCCGACAGAGGATGTGGGATGTGCTAAGTTAAGTACGAGTTTCCGAGGTGCAGCTGGCTTCAAACTCAGCGGCGGAGTCGGAAAATCGCCTTACATAGTTAGTTACATATCTAGTCAATAATGATCTAGTCTTGATATCGTCGATATCTAATTAAAGTTGACCTGCTCAAATTTTACGGTAGTATGTTCGAATTAGATCTCGAATCAAAGTCAAAACATCTGCCTTCCAAACTATCCAGCAAGTAGAAAAACATCCACGTATCAATAACTACCTGTATTCGCTTGATTTCGGTAGTGTTTTACCGAAAGAATTGACAGCAAGTGTCGCAAACTCGACAAGATCACCCAGAATCCCCTTCGTTTTCCTTCAGCGCGTAGAATTGGTTCTCCACTACTCTGTGGTTCATGACGAAGCAAGACCTGCACATTCGATGCTCGTCGACGTTGGGCCTAGGATATGACAGTGAGCCCGCTGATGTCCCTTCTAGTCAACAAGTGCAGATAATAGAAAGCAACGCAGTATTTAACGCACGAGGCCAACAATCATAGGTTGACAGTGAAAAAATAGACCTTGATCGATAATTCTCTGCGTTAATATCTCAGTCGGAGGGTAGAATAAACAAGAACTAGTTCGCGACTGCCGGTCAGAAATATTGCTATCAGGAGCTGAGACGCAGCTGAGAACACGATCAATTAGTTTTCTCACAACATGATGGAGTAAATGACATACATCGCATGCAAGAATAGCGACTCCTGAGTTCGTCAGTATACAAATTTTCTTGGGTGAAAATGTTCCCAGGTGTTCCCAGAACTCCACGAACTCCACGAAGAAGGTTCTTGAAGTAAAGGTGTGCCGCCCGACAAGCGGAAGGCCGCACAAGACCAGAACTAAGTCTCGACAGTGAAAAAAAAATAGATCTTCATCGTTACTCCTCTGCGAGAACACCTCAGTTTGAGATCATACAGATGAAAAAGCCAAGAAATCGTCCTCTGAGGTTCCAAAGTGTCGTCATTCACTATTCAGCAGTGAACCGGAGTCTGGACAGAAGGTAGCAAGATCGGAGTGACAGACTTGGCTGGCAAATCAACAGGTTTCGTCAACTGTCATGCCTATCTTAGCATCGTTGCGATTGGTTCAAGGACCGGGATATTTTGTCAACTTCGGTTCGAACGTACGAGCTGAAAATACAGTGGTTGGTATTGTTACACCGGACGTTAATGCGATCTCGACGGGCTAACTGCACCATGCCCTCCTGGCAATAAGGACGGATTCCATTGCTACGGTGTATACACAGGACCGGTTCTGCCAAAAACATGCGGGCTTCGATCGAGGGTTGATATATGATATCTGATACTTGTCCAAGGTCAAAATTAGAAAGGAACATGTCGACTTACCTTGGGTAGAGCTCGGCCAGTGGTGATGTCGGAACCGATGGCCGTACATAAGGTCTGCCGAACGCCCAATCCGAAGCATCCTAGCAGCGTGGTGCGATGTTTAATACAGACTGGCTCGTAGCGTCGTGGTGGTTGAGTGGGAGGAGGAGGGTGTCACAGATGTGACGAACGGAAAGGAGACGGCGTGTTGCCGCTTCAAACCGCTTTCCTTCGCCCGATGTATATAGGCCTACCCCGGGCCTCTCGTTCAGGATTTGCTCCTGCTCCTAACCCGCATAACTAGTCGACTCTGTTAAGCGGATCATGTACTCCTCTAGGCCTCACTCCGCGGTCTCTCTTTCTTCTCCTTGGGAAATGGCTCCCGGAGACCTGCTCATCGAAATTGCTCTCTTCTTGGAGACTCGTAACGATCTACTTAATTTCTGTCTTGCTGTGAGTGTCATTGTTCCGGCTTAATGTTCTTGTTTCTTCCCATCGTCTTTTTGGAATGGAGTTATGGGCGGGGAGAGGCGGGAAAGTGGGCAGAGGACGCGGGGGAATGAAGAGGCTTGGGTTGGACAAGAAATACTTTGGCGAGACGAAGAAAAATGTCGAAGAGGGTTAGCATTTCGTACATCTACGAAAAATGCAGGAACAGTGAATTACTGTTGCCGTTCTCAGTGGACCCCAGCGTAGTTGTCGGCTGGATTTCGTTGAAACTATGAATCGCTGCATTGCAGTTCGCCTATATTTTCGATGATATGAACGCTGCATCCACCACTTACGATTGGGATAAAGACGTTGCTTGGGGGTGGCAGCGGATTTATCTCTTGGACGGGATGGAAGTGGTGTGTTTCTGCCTTGTGATTTATGTATCCGGTTACGGTCTTCGGCGCGCGCCTTTACCTTCCATGCTAGTTCTCTACTTTCGGAGGTTAGGATGCAGCGAAATCGGTCACCTTAACGTGCACCGACGCTCGCGGCGTTGTTTCCGGCGTTTTACATGCGACACATAATTTCTCTCAACTTTGAAACCACTGTCTGTGTTCACGCTGACGAAATTCACCCTAGTCAAAGCATACATTCGCCAACATCTCCTCTGTCCTCTACCAAACTGTCGTCCTAGAATCGACCGAGCAATGTCGGATCACGCTCGGTATGCTCTCAAGAAACCATGGCATCGCGCGCCATGTCCGGACTCTCGTCATTCGACCCCAATCCAAATACCGGCGATTCCTGTCGGGCTCGGATAACGACTCTGCCTCAGCGGCTGTAAGGCAGACGGCGGGGTCGCAGTGTTTGGATGCGCTGCAGAAGTTCTTGTGGGATGCCGACGAATTGCCGTTCAACGACGACATGTGGTTTGCCTTGCGCGTTGGGTGCGTGGTGTCGATGTAATCGAAGATTGTGAGGCTAACTTCCTGCGAGTAGGTGCCCGCAACTGCGCTACATCGGAACCACGTTGGGGATGATACTTCCCGACTTCAATAGCCATGTGAGACAAGTTCATCCCTCGGAAATGAATAAAACTCATGGCTTGCAGCTGTTCGATTTCAGCTCATTAAAGGGATTTTCATTAACACTCAAACATGGATTTTACGAGCACCATACTGATTTATTCATCGATGGTGAGTTTCCCTCGATATTGTTTCGTTTCATCTCCAATGTAGACGAACGCAGAGGATGACCCAATTTTTCAAAATTTCCACACCATGCTGATCCGACGCAGTCCCTACCTCGAAGAACTCATCATCGACGGCTTTTCCACCGTCCCCGCTGATGTCCACTTTTTCCTGCAAGGCCGCTGGCCAAACCTGCGTAAACTGCACCTCGGGGATATCTGCGTCGACTGGTTCCCGCGTCCCCAAAACCCTGCAGACAAGCGCCCGTTTATCGCTTTCCTGGAAGCGCACCCAACGCTTCAAATTCTCAATATATCGCGCCATTCCATACAGCCGGTGCATTCAGCACTCGTGATCAATCTGCACTGGAAAGCGTGACACACTTCATGGGGACGCATCAGCAATTACATGCTCTCTATCATATTCACCGTACCGTGCAAGCTGTCTCCTTCCGAGACGCTGTCGAGACGAGGGACGTATCTGCACCCACCGTCGCAAGCCTGCTGCGCGACCTGCCTAAGCTAACGCAGCTCAAGATCGCGTTCACGCTGCACTCGATGTATGACAGCGGCAACCTCCTGCGCTCCCTAATACACTCCGCGCCGCTCCTCCGCGACCTCGAGCTCACCTGCGCACACAAACCCTCATTCCAGCTAGATGCCTTCGCCAAGACTATCCGTGGCTTCCCCAAGCTACGCACACTTCACCTCGCCGTCGTGCGCTACCCAGGCGACGAGACGCTCGCGGCTGGTGCAGCACGCATCGCACAGAGTAATCCTCACCTGAGTCGCTTCTCTCTAACATTTATCCCTCCTGTGTATCCCGTCCCACTTCCCTTTGCCCTCCCATACCGCCCGTTCCCACTACCGTTCCCTGCGCGTGCGACAGGTGTGTTCGAGGTGACGCTCGATGAGCACGGCCTACCACTCTCGCTCGCGGCGGTGGAGCACAGTCGAGTTGTATGGCCGTGGGGCTTGGGTGTGTCGCGCCGTCGGCGGAAATACCTGAAAGACCTCAGACCTATTGGGGATCCTCGGAGGAGGAAGACGGGGCTGAAGGGCGTAGCGGCGTTGCTGGTTGAGCAGAGCGCAGCGGGGGATGAGATGAGGATGATCTTATTCTGTGCATTCTTGGCGCTGCTTGCGGGGTGTGGGATCGTTGCGAATGGGGCGAAGGTGGCGGCTGGGGCGGCGGTTGTTACGGTTTGAGGCGACGCCTGATTTATTGCGGTATATTTTCACATTCTATCTATCAAGGAAACTATCTATGTCTAGCAATTTTCTGTGGTAATCTGTACATGTCAGTGGTGTATTAGTAAGTAATTTACGTAGATGGTAGGATGCATTCATTTTTAATGGTTTAGTACTGAGTTTAGATTACACGCCGAATAATGAAACTGTATTAGAAAGCTGTCGTGAAATCCAAGAAAGATTAATTGAGAGTTTTACAGCGTCTGGTAGACATAAACCCCTCCTGATCCTGGCTCGGCTTGAGCTCGTATTCTTTAAATGCGCGGCGGCGTGAAAATTGGGGTTATGCGTTCATTCTGTACATTTAATAAATCCCCATATATTTTGGCATCCCCAGTTCTTCGGAGTACTTTTTTGTGATGATTTCTCAGCTTTTCGAGTCAAACCAAAAATTCGCGCCTTTAGCCTAAATGCCGCGAATTTCAGTACGAAAAAATCCCCCCCTACTTATTCATATGCAGAGTTCATTCGTTCATTGCATCACTTATACGGGAGTAGGGTTTGCACACAAAAGGAAATTCAAAGAATTGCTACACAACACAAAACATAGGAGGTACTACAGGTTGATGTTGAGGGATGCCAGGCGAGGGGCATTTTTGGGGGGATGCCAGACTAGACCGATACCATTGAAACAAGAGGAGTATAGGATAAATAAGGGGAAACAGCAAGGGGGCCGGATGAGGTTGTACATAAACCAGGAAGTGAGCGAAGCAGACAATCAAAGGGAAAACAACGCGACAAGGGGTTCGAGGAGATAACGTCAAGTATAGGGGATGAACTTGGATTACGTGCCTCTAATCGTTGTGCACGTAATGGGACTGAATGCCCAAAGTTTGGGAGCCTTGAGAGGACGGGCTATCAGGGGCGGACACACCTACGAGGGAGGAGATAGGAATGGGGATGAAATTGACAATGGACTAAAGGAAACAAGGGAAAAAAATGGGGGAAGAAGGGTGCAACAAAAATCAAAACAAAGGAAATAAAATGAAGAAAGAAGGCAGAAAAGTACAACGCCGACAGAATGGAAAAAAAAAAAAAAGACTGAGAAATTAAGAAGGCAAAGGATAATAAAAGGGGTGTCGAAAGCCAAAAAAAAAAGATGTAAATATGGTCAGGAGCATGTCTATGCAAGAGATGATATGAATGCGCAAATGATGGATGGATGAAACGAGGCAGTGAAGAAAGAGGAGGCGAAGAAGGTAATGAGCAACAAAAGGATGGCGGAGCGAATGCGAATGTATGAGATGATACATGACAACATATGGACTGGCAGGAATGATAATGGCAGAGATGATGATGGTAATGATGATGGCCACGACGACGAAGATGAAGGGAAATAAAAGCCCAAAGGGAGCATTAAAATAGGTGTACAGCTCCCCAAAGCGACAACAACCACTAAGAATGTTGCGAAAAGAGGATGGTGGACGAAGGGAAGGAAGATTGAAAGGACATCGTGGAAATGGAAGGCGGATGAAAGGAGGAAAAACCAAATATCATAATGAAAACCCTGTCTGTCTGTATGTTATACATGTAACGAAAAGGAACTCGAACAAACGCAAAAAAAATGCATAAATGCATACCCGGAAGAAAGGAACAATGCCAGCGCCGCTCTCTTTCTCTGCAACTCCTCTGCCTCTCTGCCTCATCCACAAATCCAACCAATCGGTACATATATCATTCTTCGCGCAAGGAAATGCTCGACGAGATGGTATCTGCCTACGTCGCTGCTGAATGTTGTCGCGCAGACGCAGAATCTCGTGGAGGCTTTATGCGGAACTCAGCGACAATATAAACGTGGCTACAGAAAAAAATACGGTCAGCACTTCAATGAATTTATAACAAAGCAACGAAACACGTACTCAGATGGGAAATGTGGATGCGGGAACCCTACAACCTTCTCCAAATATGTCCTATCCACCTCCCCAAGCACCCTGTTCACCGCCAAGTTGCCCGCCGAATACCACACATAATCAATATGCCCCTGGAAGCTCGGTGTGTAATTCGTCACCGGCAGATCCGGACCGGCGGCCGCGTATGCACTCTTCAGCCCCAGACGGTGCCGCATGCCCTCACTGGTGTATCGGCCATATTTGTGCGCCATGAAATCTGGGTGCGTCGCCGGCAGCGTTCCATTGGAGAGGAACTCGTACACGCCCGAGTCAGGTACCGAGTTGAAATCCCCACAGATGATCGTCGGGATCTTCGAACCCTCGCTGTAGATTGGGGGTGGGCGGTATGCTGGTGCAGGAGGTGGTCGTTGGCCTTCTGGTTGTGAGGAAGTAGCAACGTCCAGCGCTGAGGTGCTGCCGGCGTCCGATGTATCATCAACACCGTTGATTGATGAGTGTTCGGAAGATGGTGTTGGAGGCGCATGCAGGTTCGGCGGTGCAGGTGGAGGATACTTGGAAAAGTGCTCCGCGATCTTCTCGACCTCGTCGGCAAGGAGTGCAACCTGGACTAGCTTGACATCCCGGTACGCAGGGTCCCAGTGGATGTGCGCGTTGGCGATGATGATACGTGTTCCAGTCAGGATGTTCTCCAGCAGGCATACAATCGCGATGTGGTCCTTGCCAAGCACGCGATTGAACATGTCGTCTGTCTTCTTGAAGTCTTGACGTTGCATGGCGATCGCGCTGAACTCGATCAGCCTCTTCTCCACTAGCTTATACCTATCACTGGGGTCAGTAAATTTTAGGGGCAATGTAAAAATAGCCACGCACTTGTCAGCCTTGTAGAACGTCGCACACCCGTCAACCTGCCTCCTGTCCGACTCGTTCATCGTCTTGTACCTCGATTTAGGCCAATACACGCCTTCGTATCCTTGCTGCGCCAGATTGACTGTGAAGTAATCCTCGTACGCGGCAATATCCACCTCCTGCAAACAGACAAAGTCCGTGTCGTGCTTCGTTACCTCGTCCAGGATCCGGCCTTTACGGTACGACCACGCAAGGGCCCATGATGGTGTGTATCCGTACAGACGCTCGGTAGCGTACTTCTCGCATAGAATGTTGTAGCACAACACGCTGCATGTCTCGACATTCGGGTCTGCTGCGATCATATCTTGCTCCTGAGGTGAGATAACGTATTTCCACGGCCGTGTAGGAGGCTCCGTGTCCACTGGACAGTTGTCGCGCAGATACGAGATCAACGCTTGTGTGCCGTCCTTCTGCACCATAGACTTCAGATGAGGGTCCAGTGGATTGCCTTCAATGCCAAGCGTCTGCAGTTGATGCAAACTCCCAAATTGCGGTGGAATGGTAGTAAGGTGGTTGTCATACAGGTAGAATTCCTTGAGCTGCGTGAGCATGCCTAGCTCGGGCGGGACCGTGTTCAGATTATTGCCTGAGAGGTCCAGCAGCTCGAGATGCCGTAGCTTTGAGATTTCTTGTGGCACTGTGGCGAGCGCATTGTGGTTAAGGTAGAGGTTGATAAGGAAAGTGAATGAGAAAAGCCCGGAAGTTGGAGGGAGATTCTTGATATTGACTCCACCCATGTCGAGTGACGTCCAAGTGTTCTCAGGCGGCTTGATCGATGTCGGCCGAGGAGCTTCAGCGACTGGACCAGCGGTGGATGATGGATGGTTGGCCTTGCCCGCACTCGGTGACGTATTGGGAGACTCGTTTCCAATTGTTTCTGTAGGCGGCGGCTTGACGAGGTTGGGGTTGGTGATAGGAATAGCGGATTTGGTGACGGTCCGTGAAGCCATGGCGTTCTGGCGTGCTCGGTGGTGGGGTGACCGGGATGCTCGAATAACCTGTAACATATTCCGCAAAATGAGTAAAATGTTTGCACAAAAGATAACAAAACGACGTACTTCGCACTTCATGAGCTGCTGCTGCCACTGGGGTGACACAACAGGGGTCGCACTGGCCGGTGATCCCTGGGCAGCCATAAGATGCTGCTGTTGTTGATGAGAATGCTGATTCGGGGGTGAAGGGTAGTGTGATAGAGATGCCTGGTGGTGGTGCTGGAGCGGTGGGTGCTGGAGATGATGGCCAGGGTGCTGGTGGAGGGCGCCGTTGGTGTACAGAGCATACCCCGGCGACTGCGGTGGAGGCCCTACCGCCGTCTGCTGCCCAGGCTGCTGGACGAGCATGGGCAGCCCATGGCGCCAGGGGTTGTTGTCGTGGTGGTTAGCGAGCTTGTGCGGGATGCCTGGGGATTGCTGCGGATAGTACATCGCATTGGCGGCCAGGTGGGGCACAGAAGCAGCTGAATGTGGGCTGCGAAGCAGTTGGGGTCGTCTAAGATGATGAGGAAGGATAGTTCGTCGTCGTCGTCGTTGTTAACGAAGCCGTCGACGTCGCCCCAGCATCACCGCCTCCCGTGAGAATATTGCTGACAAAGCACATCACGATCCCTCCAAGTGACTCGCCGTCGATTATTCGAGCGGCATCTAGGCGCTGCGGAATATTCATACGCTGAAATGCATAGATGCAGAACGCCATTTTATTTAATTCAAACTATCAGCTTTGAGTGTGACAGTCACTGTCGTAAATGGGTCGACAAGATGTGGCATTTTGTTCGTGTGTTATTCAGGCGCCCACCTGGACCTACAAATGCCGCAGGAACCGTTAAATCATCTAACGGATCAAATTGTTCTGAAGTAGGGTGGATGATTTTTTACCCTGGAATCATCGGAGGTGGACCCGCATCTTCCGTGGGTATTTCGTCGAAATGAATACTGTAACGAGTGAAGTTGTTTGCAGTGATAAGTATGATGAGGAAACTTGTGACAACTAGATCCAGAAAGATCAGTCTTCAACTAGTCGGCATCACACCAGTCAGATCAACATTTATTTACTTGGAGGAATTAGCGAAGGAGAACAAGAAATGGAGCGAAGCATAATGTAATACTAAAAGGGAATAAAAAGAACTGAAATTGGGCAAAGAAAGACTGTGCCTCAAAGATTCGAAGGGATATATATAGTATGCCCATATGTGTAGGCTTACCGTAAGAAGTCGGCCTGGCTGATCTTCGTAGTAATAGATTGTCTTTAATTGTCCCTCATGTTAGATCCACTAGTAGCGCACATAGGCCAACTCGCACCATATCTGTGTTTGATGTCCTCTTTGGTGAACGCAGTGTCTGCAGGTATCGAACTGTGGAAGGCCGCAGTGTTTCTAACATGTTTTGAAGTTGTCAATGAGCCTGTTAATAAGCCTGATATGTTTTATGTCCCTGACTGAAGTGTTGACTCTTCCTCGCTAACGTCGAGCTAGCCTCGTGACCATGCCCTCTAAAAGAGGAGTGTCGAACTCTGGAGGAATCCTCGTTAGAGGGCTTGGTTCAACTGACGAAATTTCATCAGTGAACGCGCGCGTTTCGGCGAGTTCGGCAAGGACGCGCGCTCGACGCGCGATACTCAGTAACTCCTTCCCGTTCTATGTACAAAGCCTTTAAAATCCATACAACATTCCTACGTTTCAGGAGTTGTATCTAATGCCAGATACCTACTAGGACACTGTGATGATATTGTTGAATGGGGAGACATAAGTAGTAGCCATCGCACTAACCATCCTTTTGAATCTTAACCCTCACAACCTGCGCTTCGAAGTGACTACCAGTCTGTCGATGAGAAGCCGTTCGTCGTTGGTGAAGACCCGCCTTGCGACAAGGTATGACAATAGGTAAGTTCTCAATATCTTATGGTCATGTCATAGGTGTAGTCTGTGAATCAGGAAAGACCGCAATTTCAAGTCATACGAACTCTTAGTCGGCCTTATTCCCAACCTCGAAAATGTTTTGGTTGATGATGACGTTTTCTATTCTTATTACAGCATGTACGGGAACCCAGTCTTCCCCTCCGCTGCCAGCTTTTTGTTCAGTTCCTGCAGGTGTCGTCGGAACACCCAAAACATGACTATTGCCGCCCCTGACGTCGCAATGCAGATTCCGTACGAGTTCCTGTATGTCGGCCCCCACATGTCCGGCCACACGTAACTGCACAACCGCAGTCTGTCAGCGCTTCCCAAAAACTGCCACACTCAAATGCTACTCACGAGCCCGCGACGTTCCCTAACTGCGAGAACCCGTTGATCAGTGCCAGCGCAACCGCCCGCTTCGACGGTGGGCGCGTAAACGAGTTGCTCAGCCAGGCAAACATCACCACAACGGCCGCGTACGACTGGGCCATCAGGAATCTGCGTCCCAGGTCAGTCTCAAGTTCCGAATGCCAGTACTCACTCCACCTACAGTGAAATGTACCGTCCCGCCGTGTTCATCGTGCTGATCGCTATCACGAAGCCCAGTATACCTGTCCCCAGTGACCCCACAATGTGATAGAACCGCTCGCCAGTCTTGTCAGAGTGCCTTCAAAAATCGTCTTTAGCATTGCCATCCCCATAACTACACACCTCATGACCCACCTCGACACTGCAAAAGTCACAATCGCCGAGAACACGAACGGCGGAGCGCACAAAAGTAGCGTCACGGTTTCATTAAATCCAAGCGTTGCGCTCAGCGTAGGGAAATATGCGTTGAACGTGAGCGCGACCACCTGCGACGTCACCGTCAATGTAAACCACCACACCCATGGGTCTGTAATCGCCATCCACAACCCACGCCCTACCCCATGCTCCGTCTGCCCTTCGTCGCTTACTCCGATGTCCTCTTCCATGCGCCGCACCGCCAACGCACACTCCTGCGGCGTCAGCCACGTCGTCGTCGTCGGAAAATCGGGCAGCACGAAAATCGCCGCCACCGCGACAGCAATCGTCAGCGCGCCCTCGATGAAGAACAGCCATCTGTGCATTGCATCGTCAGTCAAAAAAATCAAAATTCATTCAACAGATATCCTGTCGTCATCTTTGCAGGTCGTGTACCCTCTATCCTCCAAATCTAATCTGCACGCACGTGTGTAGTGCACTCTTCATTGCTCCTCGATAAGGAGAGAAAACTTTAAAGGAAGTACGCATACACAAGAACTGCAGGACTCGGAGCAGCCGGCGAACGATGATTCCGGTAGGTGCAGCTCGCAACGCGAACGTTGTAATTGACGGACGAGAAATAGATACTCACCTCCACGCTGCGTGTCCGAGCTTGCCTTGCATACCGCTGAGGATGCCCGACGCTATTAGAGAGCCGAACGCATTGCTGGTGATATTTCCGCAGTAGAGGATCGCAGTGCGCAGACCCAGCTCATTGCGCTTGTACCACTTGGAGAGGAGGAACTGCAGCAATTCAAAAGGGGGTCATCAGCGTCTAAATGCATCTGCTCTGATCTCCCCCCCCTTCCCGCCGTAAGTGAAAAATCAACTACGAGAACGACCGTGCGTGCACTATCACTATCAATGGGTCATAGCTTATCGAGACACTTTTCTCAGGCAGCCGCTTCCTTGGTATGGAAGGGGTTCTGCATGGTGCTTCGCATCCCAGGCCCAGGAAAGGAAAGCGATGGAAAATCAAAAAGCGTTTGCTCACCAATGCGCCTGGGAAGAATGCGGCTTCGACGAACCCGAGGAAGAACCGCGTTAGGAGTGCGCCCATGAAACTTTACATGCGTTCACACACGGATTGAGCGGCAAGTTGTACGTTCGAGCGCGTAGGGATAGGGAAGGTGATAAGGGCGATAGACATAAGAGGGTGACGAGAAAAGGTAAGCTGTTGTACACGTACTTTTGTGTGATGCCTGAATGTGAATAGATGAATTTCTCAGTAGAACTGGTATAAAAATAAGCTAGGCATACCTGTGAGGCAAGATACCGCGCCCCAGACGATCATGCAGCAAGGAAGGTAGAGCGACGGTTTACCGATATAATTCAAGAACATGTTTCTATGCGTCAGGGTAAGTGTCTCGTTGAACTTACGAGAAAGAGAAAACACGTACGAAGGAACCTGCATGATGATGTACCCAACATATAAGATGGATAACAGCGTCGCAAATTCAGTGCCATGAAGCTTGAGGTCTGTCTGGAATCCACGCAAGCGTGCAGCTCTGTATTCGGTGTGATTAGCAAAAATAGAATATCACTCTAAGCGCCTACGAACGCAGCGTTGTTTCTGTCGATCTGCGCGAACTATTTCAACGAAACAGCCATGGCCAATTGAAAAAAATCAACTCGACGCACGAAGTTGAGAATGTAGATGAGGATCAATATGCTCATGCGCAGGTCGATCTTGAGCAGCAACTTCTTCTCCAGCGCCTTACGCGCCTCCGTCCCGCCGAACTCTGCGTCGGGGTTTTCTGGGATCGACTCCGCGCGTATACCGTCCTGCTTCTCGTAGTCCGTAATCTTCTCGTTGAGAGCCATGCTGCTTCCAGTACTTAGCACTCGCAGGCTGATAGTTGTTGGAGAGGAGAAAAGAAGCCTCGCGTCCAGACGTTATAAGTGAGCGCACGCGCTACGTATACCCTCTACTATTCCATTCTTCCGCGGCTGGAAATTTGGATATTGACGTTATTGCTCAATAACGTCAGCGTCTCCAGCCCCATTGTCCATTTTGGCGGCGAAATAGATCCTGAGATGTCGCCCCAGGTCGCACCCTATGTCCCCCGTAGGTTTTTTTTTGGAATGGGAGCAGATAGGTGCATGCGGTGAAGGGTGCGTGGCGGAGAGAAGGTTGGTCATGTGGAAGGTGGACAAGGAAGAGAAGACGCGCTACTGAGAATAAGTACAGTATGGTAGGGGAGAAGGTCTGTCCCCCTTCCCCAGAAAAATCCGGAGCTATAAATACGCGCTCCGGACCGCCTTAATCTTGGCAATCTGGGCTACCACGTGATGTTACTCAGATCACATCAAATAATGCGCCACAACGCGTCAATGTCTGTCAACGTTTCCCTTAGTCCGCTACGCTGCTCATTTCGCCCCTCCCGCTGCGGTGGCTTGTGCGCTGCTCTTCTCTTTCTTGGCGCTGTTTGGGACGGAGCTTATACATACGTATTTAGAGGCTGAGCTATCTGATTGCTCTGCTGGCACAAGTTTTTGGTCGCAATCCCCGCTTTTGCAGTTCCTGCTAAGTTATTGGAGGACAGGTGGTCTGTTACACGGTGTGAAGAGACTAGGGTAGTCGTCGATCCGCTAGTGAGTGTAGGGTATAGGATAAGTTATGTATCCCAAAATCCTCCCTCAGATGAGATATGCGAAGACAAGGCGAAATCGGTGTTTGCGGACAATGCAAGCGAAGTCCAAAGGGAGATCGTTATCTTATCAGGATTTTCGCGTTCTGACCAGGCTTCGCCTTCCCTACGTCTGAGCTTCTTTAACTTTGAATACTGTTCCCAGTTCATGAATCTTATTTAATTTTATAAATTGACTGCAGATTTGAAGTGTAGTTGTGCTAAATTTATAGGGGGCCGCACGAAGAACTGCCGCTGCAGTGCATGAACCACCGCAACCGTCATCTCGTCGCCTGCGACAGTCACGGATAGAGCTCTAAAATCTCCATAGAGCTTTCGCTAATCTGACAAAACGGTCTTGATGAATATTATAATCTCGTACCATAACCAATTCCATAATATAAAAGTGCCCAAACGCGAATGTTGCAGATCAAACACCTCTCATCCTCCTTCCATCATCATCTAATGTCTGTTCCAACGACTTACGAAGCCACCGTCTCGGCACCCGTCAACATCGCTGTCATCAAGTGTGTTGAATGCCATTTCACCGTCTTCCGTTCTGATTTGGCCTGCTCAGATACTGGGGCAAGCGAGACACCAAGCTCATCTTACCGACCAACTCCTCTCTCTCTGTAACTCTTGATCAAGACCACCTGCGATCCACAACCACCGCACGCGCAGACCCCTCCTTCGAACGGGATCAACTATGGCTCAACGGCAACGAGGACGAGATCAAGCCCGGTAGCCGTCTTGCGACATGCATCGCCGAGATGAAGCGATTGAGGCGGGAAACGGTGGAGGTTAAGCATCCTACTGCCCCCAAGGTGCGTGTCCAGATTGCGGTCACATACGGGCTACGCTAACGGAAGTTCGTACGTCCGATCTCCATGTGCAGGTGCGTCGATGGATTTGATGCGATTGACAAGGGATACTAACATAAGACATTTCAGCTCTCAGAATACAACGTGCATATAGCTTCGTACAACAACTTCCCGACCGCCGCAGGACTCGCGTCCTCCGCATCCGGTTTCGCCGCGCTCGTCGCGTCGTTGGCGCAGCTCTATGCGTTGCCCGCGTCGCCATCCGAGCTCTCCATCATCGCGCGCCAGGGCTCAGGCTCCGCCTGCCGTTCTCTCTTCGGAGGTTTCGTGGCGTGGCAGATGGGCGTGGACCCCGCCGGGTCAGACAGTCTCGCAATCCAGGTGGCGCCGCAGCTGCACTGGCCCGAGATGCAGGCGTTGATCTGCGTCGTGAGTGACGACAAGAAGGGGACGAGCAGCACGAGCGGCATGCAGCGCACTGTTGAGACATCCACACTCTTGCCACACCGCGTCAAGGAGGTCGTACCCGCCCGCATGGTCGCGATCTCTCAGGCCATTCTGGACCAGGACTTCGATACCTTCGCGCGCATCACCATGGCGGATTCGAACCAGTTCCACGCCATCGCGCTCGACACGGAGCCACCCATTTTCTACATGAACGACGTCAGCCGCGCCATTATCGCGCTTATCGTGGAGTACAACCGCCTCTTCGTCGAGCGCGGTGAGGGCTACAAGGCGGCGTACACCTATGACGCCGGCCCGAACGCCGTCATCTACGCGCTCGCGGAGGACATGCCCGATATCATCCAGCTCATTGTGAGCTACTTTCCCCAGCGCCCTGGAGAGTTCAAGGATGTGATGCGCCTCTTTGAAGTGGAGAACATCAATACTCAGGCAAAGGTACCTGAAGGCTTTAATGAGGCGGTGGCAAAGCGCTTCGAAGTTGGCGCTGTGAAAGGCTTGATACATACGCGCGTCGGAGATGGTCCAAGGAGGTTGGGCGATGAAGAGTCGCTCCTTGCGGCGAATGGCCTTCCGAAGACGCTGGTGTAACATCTTTGTGCAGGGTTTGGCGCCTCCGATAAAAAAAAAACAATGAATGAAGATTTTCGCTGTAAGTTAGGTTGCGTCGTGAATCTAGGAGAAGAGTACGCGAAATTAGACTGTATAATTTATCAAGGATTTTATCTGAACTTTGTTTCTGAAAGAGTGAAAGTTTTACAGCTGCTTGACTCCAACCAACGCGCAACTGGGTTTGAGCATTCCCAAAATCTCACAGTCATAATTATGACTCTGTCCGACGCCTGCCTTTGTTTTCTGACCAACATAACCAACTTCATGGAAATCACGACTTCTTAATATTCTAACGGCCTCCTGGGCATCTCTCCAGAATTGATCCTGGAAGTAGCGTCCCATGTCTTCTCAAGGCATGATCTGCGTTTGTCTCGAAGAGATTCGACCGTCACCGACAATTTAATGGCAAACGATAACTAAGCTCCAACGCTGGCGGCTGCCGAGTTATCCAAACTTAAATGAATGAATGGACTCTGCGCATGAATAAGTTACAGCAGGAATATGTAGCGAGAACGTCCAGAGCAGTGGGATGTAAATATTGGTAATAAATAATAATTACGTTGACGATTGATTTTTTAAGGGTCAGCAATGCCGACAATGGGACTGAGCCAGGACTCGTAGTCCTCCTCGAGAAGTGGGTTACCGGTGACGCGCAGAGCGCGGAGCAGTACACGATATGTGCCAGTGGGGATTGTGGTTCCGTTAGCGAAGGTTGGGGTTTCGAGGTTAAACAAACTGTACGGCGAGCTGTCAAGGTCGTCCTGGAAGAGAGCACCGCATGTAAATTATAGACAATATTAGACGGCAGTAGGAGAAAAATGCCTACATGTCGTGGGATATAGTCGAAGGACGCCAGAGGACCAACAATCTTGACTTGAGCGTAGGAACCCGACCTGTGCTTGGTGGGGAAAGTAAAGAATGGCCCGAATGGGAATCCGCGTGCAGACAGAGTCGGCTTGAGGTTGATGGTGGCGGAAACTAAATCCACTCGCAACGCTGGAGTTCCAAACGCCAATCTGAGAACAAAGTCAGCAATGATCCCATACGAATGTTTTATGAAAACTCACTTCCACAAAAGACTAGGCCAATCTCCGTTCGCGAAAGTATAATTCGTCGCGGCTTCCTGCC
This sequence comes from Pholiota adiposa, assembly GCA_009935795.1. Classification (NCBI taxonomy): domain Eukaryota; kingdom Fungi; phylum Basidiomycota; class Agaricomycetes; order Agaricales; family Strophariaceae; genus Pholiota; species Pholiota adiposa. The sequence goes on along the minus strand of QEYC01000134.1, from coordinate 3,627 downwards.
AGCTTCCTGCAGCGTCGATGAGGATAGGCGTCTTGACTCCGAAGTAGGCGTCAGTGTTGTCAACGACTTGCTTGTTCTTCAAGCTGCCAACAAGACCGAGATAAGAGACGTGGGTGATGTCGCTTGCGCTGCTAGTGACATCGATGAAGCCACTGTAGACAGGATACCTTGACACGTCGACGCCAGTGGGTGGTCTGACCACGACTGCGACTACTTGGCTTCTGCCAGGAGCAACGCTGAAGGAGGAAGGCACCACCGTTACTGAAGCATAGTTTGTCGACAAAGGTACGGGGCCGACTTCCGCGAGGATGGAATCCTAAAAGAATTCAGGTCTCAGCAGCGAGCTCTGACTTGCTTGAGCGATGCGGACGTACTTGTTGGATCGTCAGAGCTGTACCAGCAGGTACATGGGTCAAGGTATATCTCTTGGAAGTCTTGCCCGTGTTCTTTACAGTGAAAGTTTGACTAAAAGAACCAAGTTAACAAATTGGATGGACAACGAGATCGGAAATACCCACATTCCCTTGAAGTGAGCGGTATCATTGAGGACCAGCTCTCCAGGAGAGACGACAGTCGTTCCATGGATTGCCTTGTATGCGTCAATCAATCCAGCACCTGCTTGCGTCAGAGTCTGAAGCGGATCTCCATCAGTCAAGCTAGAAGGAATCTTGGTCGCCGTCGTCTCGAAGACATTGCGTGCAGCCTTTGCAACAGCAGCTGATTTGCCCTTCGCGTTCAGATACAGAGCAGAAGCGCCGGCAAGGAAAGGAGTAGCCATGGACGTTCCGGATTCCACAGCAAAGCCTCCAAGAGCGAGAGGGTACGTTGACAGAACGTTTCCTCCTGGGGCAGCGACGGCGGGTTTGAAGTAAAAGTCGTTTGAAGGGCCATAAGAACTGAATGTTGAAATCAATCCTCCGCGCTCTGCAGGGAAGTCGACAGCTCCGCCCGTTTGAGGGAAGGAGATGGTGATTTTGTTCCCAGCTGCAAACTGGTTCACGAGCTAACAGAAGAATGTCAAAACATGATATTGACGTATGGAAAAATGACCGACAAATTCTCCGTCTACTGCTTGGATAAGCGTAGCAGTATAAGCTCCAACAGCGATAGCAGCAAAGCCACTTCCGTTACTGATAAACAGACTGAATCAGTATCCACACCAGAGTGACGAAAACGATGGTAACGTACTCGTAGATTAAAGTCGCTTTACCACCCTTCGCAGCGATATTGGCCAACTTGGTGACAAAGGTGCAAGTTCCACGACGAACGATGACCAAATACTGCGAGAGGTCGGGTGTGCTGTCAGGCAGGGGGTTGCAAGCATCATTAGCGACAGTGGTGCTGTTGGAGGTGGCGTAGATAGGAAGCTCAGTGGTGACAGGGAAAGGCGACGTTCCGAAGTAGACGATGGGACCGTAGGTGGCACCGTGAACAATTGCACTTTGCAAAGATATAACGGTGCTGAAGTGAAATGTGAAATCAGGTTACAATTCTGAAGCTATAACCCAAAATCATACTTCTCTACACTGGCAACAGAGATAACGTCGTGTGAATTTCCTGGGCTGGAAGAGTACCAAGAACCAGCAGCACCCTAAATAAATAGTTAACGCCCGATTCAGTTATGAACGCAACTGAATGCGACTTACATCGTTACCCGCAGCAATGGTCACAATCTTGCCTAAGTTAGCAAGCCTTCCAGCAACGATAGCGCTTGACGAGGCCGGCCAACCATCGGCACCTCCAAGAGACAGCGTCAGGATGTGGTTACCGTCCTTGTAGCCTTTGATGAGGGCTTCGACGATAACTGTAGAACACATAAGTATTAGCAGATTATTATGTTAAGATGGTAGGGAGAAAGGCTGACTCTCTTCTGTGACTACGCCTGTACAGCCAAAGACTCTGTAAGAATAAATCTTAGAGCCATAGGCAACACCTGTGATGTTGTACTCGTTTCCAGGTTGCGCGGCGATGATGCCCTAGAGCAAAATTTGAGCTACGCCTCTTTAGAAGATTCATAGGAAGATATTCACCGCTACATGCGTTCCGTGTCCTACAAGCGCTTGTCAGTGAAACGAACACGTAGAATAACAAAATTTTTGAGTACTGACCATTGCAGTTGTCGTGAGGATCCGCATCAGGAACTGGATCGTTGTAGCCTTGTATCGGAGTCAAATCAGCCAAACTTACACGCAAAACATTAATTCATGCTGCGCACCAGTATAAGCATCCCCAACGAAATCATAACCGCCAGCTACGAGAAAGCTGCCCCCAATTCCTCCACCAAGAGAAGGGTGCTTGTAGTCGATGCCAGAATCGATACTGTTATCTTGATAAGCGCGAATCGCGAACATATTGAATACACTTACATTCCGATCTTAATACCAGCTCCGATGTTCCCTTCAGCGTGTAGCTTGTCGACACCCTATATCAAACAACAACCTGAGTGGGCTTTTCAATCGGATTTCGCGCGAAGAAGTTCACGAACGGTCATAATGTGGGTCGACAAGGAATCGGGAGGAAGCTCCGGGTCGTCTTTGCCAGTCACTATATGCTTCTTCGCGAGGCTAGAAAACCTATCAAAAACTTGAACGCGTAGAAGTTGATCTGAGCACTGACATTGGTTGTTTGAACTCTCTGACTGGTCGGATGGCTTTGACACCTGGGGTCCCTTGTACAGCAAGCACGTCTTCGGCACTCTAGGACACAGCGTAAGACGGAAATTTACAGAAAATTCTGAAGACAACGAACGTTGAGAGTAAGGGCAGCACCAACGAAGATGCCATCCGTATCGTATTCTTTGTTGACCTCAAATTGCACATCCCTCGCGTTCAAAGAAGAGTATACAACATCAAGAGACTGGGTAAAGAGGTCTAATCAGTTCCTTGGGTAACTACTTCTCGGAAGCAACAAACGCGACGTACCCGAGTAAAAGACCTCTTATTAGGAATATTCGCAAGGTCGTCAACCTCAATGATAAATTTGTTAGGGACAGTGGGCAGATTCGATATCTTTTTGGGAATGGGGGCGGCAGCGAAGACAGAGCTTGCGCTCAGAAGCGCCGGGAGAAAGGCAAAGAACACAGCAGACTTCATGACCGCGACAGACAACGTGGAGGGAGAACAAGAGCCGAGCGAGATAGATAGAGATAGCCAGATTATATAGCACCAATACAAGGTCGCGTATATGCTGGCATATCAGCGCGATGCATGTGGAGCAGATGTATGCATGCACTGCAAGTGAATTTTAATCAGCGGACGACGTTGTACCACCTCTCGGGATGAGATCTCCTGCATAACGTTATATCCCCGTCCTATGGGCAATGAATGGGCATGTGCACCGCGAGCGCGCCACAAGCCGACCAATGCGAGGAGATTGCTGGGCGACAAGATGCAATGGACTTGAAGGCAACAGATCAAACATAATTCGCAACTTGAACACTGTCAGACTATGAAACATGGTTAAGGCGATGAAATGGCGACATCATAGACTATCAGCGGGAGAGGGGGAAAGCCGGAAAGGAGGGCGTACGCTGTAGCATGAGGCATCCATCAACCACACCATACGGACTCGGAATGCCTGCAGTAAAACTTCCGCCGAATAGGCGCACATAGTTGCCAGACGGTAGAA
>QEYC01000133.1:0-66684 GCA_009935795.1 Pholiota adiposa | reverse complement strand
CCCCCTATAACTAAGGACGACCTCCACATGTCTTACTATAGTCATCACACGAGTCAGCAACGATTTGACTTGGAAATCCTAGAAAGCTACTCACAATCATCTCGATAACCGCACAGATCGTGTCTTAATCCATAATTACACATCTCACGAAGACACTCTGATTCCGGGCAATGGTCCACATCTAAGCGCTGCCACATTCTGTAGTGCGACAACACCCGTCGTTCTATATTCCACAGGTGTTCCACCAGCTTGAACAGCTCGATCCTCCGAGCCACATCGGTGCAAATGAAACCTAATGTACGCTTCGGGGAGAATAAGTAATGGAATCATACTAATGAAAATGTACGCACAATTTCGATAGCAATGTCGCGGATTATTTGAACCGTCGCGATGGTGAAAATGTGATCATTTTCGGAAAAAAAACGCTGCTCGAACTCGTCCAGTTTTAACTCCAGCTGGTGGACCTTTTGGACCCTCTCGGCCTCCGACAGAAGATCCCAGGGTGGTACTTCATCGGAGAAGTCAGAATCGATGTCGCTATCTGGCATGGTGATTGAAAGTGAAGCTTGAAGAGTGATTGGAGCGCTGGTTTTGTTTTTCCCGATCATTATCTGATCGTCCCGGCGGTACGGAAGCTGTGGCATTCGTTCCTGGGGAACGATCCCTCTCTCGCATACAATTTCTAAAGATGGCAAATCGTACTTCAGGCACGATCGTGATTTCCCAATTTGAACGACAATCCTTTATATTAAGAAGCAGATAAATTAAAGATGCACCTTCTAATAACCTACACTCTGAAGTTACCCTTCATTACGGAGTGCCCGAAACGTGCAGAGCAGTATACTATACCCAGACATTTATTTAGGTAGATACTGCATGTGTTATCTATAGCAGAAAATTACTTAAAACCCTTCAGACCATGTATTCCTTTCATAATCTGTCATCATCCAGCTCGAATACATTTCTCACGATGTTTATGGGGGCGCTCAATGTTATTGGCAGTCATAAACATGCGGCACGGTATATTATGGTCAAAATATTGTCTAGGTAGATAATATCTGATGCAAAGAATGTTATAAAATTACCTAAAAGCTGGAGGACTGTACAATTCTCTCAAAATCGCTCACAGTCGTGCTTTGTACCCCGGCGATGCTGGCCAAGTTCAATTCCCACGTGTTCAAGCTCCGCTCGCGCTCGCGCTGCATGGGCTCAATCATGTCGTAGGGGCTTCCACAGCAACCAAATTCCTACGAGAACATATAGAGCGTATTTAGAGTAGTGTATTAATTGCCAATATAGAATAATTACTTATGGCGCGACAGTATTATGACCACCAGAACCGAAACAGTCAAAGGTACGTCATCGAGACCGCATATCGTTCTTGGTGTACGATAATCAGCCACACAAACAAAACTGTACAGTTTCATATTCATTATCGTCCCCGGGGACGATATCAAGCCACCACATTTTCTCTCCCACAGATTCAACGCTCCCCAACCACAACAAGACGAGCCCCATGAATAACACTGCTGACACTCGGTCCAAACGTTATTATGAAAAGTATGTGTATTTATCATAATATCATGTATTGCTTCTTGCTCATTGCGCTTTAGGCACAAAGAAATTGAGCGCGAGCGTAGTAGACTTCGCATGAGGGAGCGAAGACATCTGATGAAAGAGTAAGTCATCCTCACTGTTACACCGACTAAATATTGAATCCTTATTGCAGACAAAATACCCACGCATCGGCTTCTCTCGTGACTGCGCAACTAGGCCCTTCCCCAAGCGGATCCCCTCCACGGGGCCAAGCTGAAGAATCGTCAGCGAGTCAATCAGAACAGGAGCCAGATCCCCTTCAGTGACGATTCGCACCAGGGAACCTCTGGGAATCTGACTTACCTCGACTGTCCTGTCGACTCAACCCACCGCACCATGTCCGATTGCCCTATACCAACTCACGAAGATAAAACCGACACAGAAGATCTTGAACCCCTTGTTGATGCGACCACCATTGACCGCGCCACAAGTTTTTGATATACTTTACGATTGGAATAAGTGAGTGCATCAATCTGCACTGTAACTATAACTCTTAACTCACCTCATTATACCGCCAGTTATATAGAGGATTTGCATTGTCATTACATCAAGGGTAGAGACTTAATCACTCGATACCAAGGGTCTGAAATCGAAGATGTCTTCGATAGGCAAGAAGTAGAGAACATGCTTCTTCCCGACTAACAATATATATCATGAACCGTACTCGTATGTAGAAGTGAGGCCGAGAAATCATTTGTGAAGCATGTTATGTTAATCACTGCCGCCGGATTTGCGGCTGTTTGATCTTCATTTCGGGGAAGAATCGATAGAGAGAAGACGCATGGCGCCGCCAGTCTATCGAAAGCTTTTCCTGCAGGTGGGATAACAATGTCATTGCATCAACTAAATATTTCTCTCTAAATATTCTGTTATAGATCGCCGCTGAGGAATCTATCCTCCAATTGGTCAATGGAGCTTCCATGGGCAAACTTCTGAATTTCATAACGTCACCAAGCACCGTAACAGCGTCTGAGCTGAAGCTTACTCCGGCATTGTACCACATGGTGATCCACGAAATGACGACCTTTGGAATGGTGACTGTCCTAGCGCTGGGCATCTGTAAATGGCTGTACAAAACAGCATACATTGCATTGAAGAGTATGGAAAAGTATGGATACCCTGATGTGGACTTGATCATCCCTCATGAGAGCGAGTCATGGGAGAAGGTATCTTTTTTGATGTGTATTTTATTATGAAAGAGTTCTGATATCACAAATAGACAGGGTCTTGTTATGGGATGCCTGCTATTCGCATTCGTCCTTCTTATCCTTCATTTCCGAATGACTCGGGGAGTGATAAAGCCAATCAAGAGAAGCGCGGGGAAGGCTGCAATAAATTCTACGCAAAATATGGGGAAAGCCGACTCACTGGCGGTATAATGTGCGTATGGTGCACACATAGCGTGTGTTACGGGTTTCACTGCATCCCATCAGCAGAAGGACGGAACGACGTATTTTCCGCCCTTTACACACGGTGGGAAACTGCCCCGAGGATCATTGTGTATGACTTTGCCTGCGCGCTTCAGCCATACTGCATGACACGCGAACCCGAGTTCTTTGCTAACACGCTGTTTTCCATCGACATGTTCCACTGTAGCGGTCACACCAAATGCGGCCATGCTACCTTCCTTGCGACATACTCCGAGGCAGATCATCGACTCATCGCCATTAATTCCAGCGCAGCAGAATGCGGGAATAGTGGAATCAAGCGCATCAGGAAATCAGTCAGCTATATGTCCCAGGATAGAGCAATTGTATTTACAAAGGTATTCATCTCAATATGGAACCGAATTCGTATCCAACAGATGGAGAGACGCCAAATATAAATGTATTTTCTATTTATAAAGGACGACTGAGTACTCTTCTGGGTGGGGACGGTAAGTGCGCATACCGTATACACAGTCAGGCGTGCGCCGTGCGCCGGGGACGATATAGGCTATAGTGTACTGTTGTGTGGCGGTGCTGGCTATTACCTCGTAGGCTATGTTGTTTCTGTGCCGTAGCTACGCTTAAAGTCAATCTATTTTCCTGCTCACACCCACTCGCTGCTCCTCCTGAGTATTCTCCATTCGGCACCCCTCCACCATGCGCGGGGGATGGTACAGGCTGTAGTGCGCATACCGTACATCGGGGACGATGGGGACCGTGCGCGAGGAACGGTACAGGGTATTAGTGCGTGTACCGTGCGCGAAGGACGATGTGCACGGTGCGCCGTGGACGGTATAGACATTTAAATGCGCACCGTGTGCCGGGGACGATGTGCATAGTGCACGGGGGACGATACAGGCCGTAGTGCATGCACCGTGCGCGGGGGACGATGTGGATGGTGCGCCGTGGACGGTATACACACTTAAATGCGCACCGTGCACGGGGGGACAATGGGGACCGTGCGCGGGGAACGGTATACACACTTAGGTGTGCACCATGCACGGGGGATGATGGGGACCGTGCGCGGGGAACGGTACAGGCTATCAGCGTGTGTACCGTGTGCGGGGAACGATGTGCACGGTGCGCCGTGGACGGTATACACACCTAGATGCGCACCGTGCACGGGGGACAATGGGGACCATGCGCGGGGAACGGTATACACACTTAGGTGTGCACCGTGTGCTGGGGACGATGGGCAATGGGCATAGTGCACGGTAGTGCATGCACCGTGTGCGGGGGATGATGTGGATGGTGCGCCGTGGACGGTATACACATTTAGATGCGCACTGTGTGCCGGGGACGATGTGCATAGTGCACGGGGGACGATACAGGCCGTAGTGCATGCACCGTGCGCGGGGGACGATGTGGATGGTGCGCCGTGGACGGTATACACACTTAAATGCGCACCGTGCACGGGGGGACAATGGGGACCGTGCGCGGGGAACGGTATACACACTTAGGTGTGCACCGTGCACGGGGGATGATGGGGACCGTGCGCGGGGAACGGTACAGGCTATCAGCGTGTGTACCGTGCGCGGGGAACGATGTGCACGATGCGCCGTGGACGGTATACACACTTAGATGCGCACCATGCACGGGGGACGATGGGGACCGTGCGCGGGGAACGGTACAGGCTATCAGCGTGTGTACCGTGCGCGGGGGACGATGTGCACGGTGCGCCGTGGACGGTATACACACCTAGATGCGCACCGTGCACGGGGGGCAATGGGGACTGTGCGCGAGGAACGTTACAAGCTATTAGCACAAGTACTGTGTTGCGGAGTGCGATGTGCATCGTGCGCGGGAAACGGTACAGGCTATCAGCGCGTGTACCGTGAGCGGGGAACGATGTGCATTGTGCGCGGGGGACGATACAGGCTGTAGTACATGCATCGTGCACCGAGGACGCTTTACAAACTAAGGCGTGTACCGTGCGTCGGGGGACGGTTGGAATAATAATATGCGATTTCTGTGGCTCTGGATATGAGAGTCACGCGGCGCGTGGTTGGGAATGGGCTATGGTCTGTTGCCTTGCAAACGCACCTGGGGGGACACTCATCTCTAAAAAAAGTATTGACGGACAATGAATGACATCTCTTATTTGTTGGCTTACTTTTAGAAGGAGCATTCAGTTTATCGGGTGTATATATACAATATTGGGAGTGACGTTCTGCATGCCATCCAAAAGCGGAAACTTATGTAATACTGTTTTTTGCGACCGGTGTGCAGTGTGCGCCATGCGCGGGGCGCACCTTCTGCAACCTGCCGGTGTGTTTGGATAACTTTGGCCCCCTTCCCTTGTCCCCGAAAACCCATGGGTAGACAGATGGCACAGCATTTATAGCTATTAGCCAAGAATGAGGGGTTATCTGTCTCGGAGACAAGAGAAGGGGCGAGGTCACTGTATAGAATTCAGCTTTGTCGGTATATATATTTGAATTGATAGATGATATACCTTCGCTTCTGAAGTAGACCCTTAAATCCGGTTACATTTATACCTGATGCCAGCGGCAATGAAGAACGTTCAAAGGACAATTCCATCTGCTCCAGAGGTTTTGGATAAGGCACGAAGTCGTCAGGAGGTTCATATCCTTGTTCGTAGTTGCCGTCCTTAGAGTCAAAAAGGTTGAACAAGGTGTCGAATCCACCATGGGAATTGAAGAGTCCAACATCGCCTATATAAACGTGACGCCTCAATGTTTGAATATTGCTGCGATCACTCGGTGAGGGTTGCCAAAGAGGAATCATTGAATTGTTGGTCCCAAAAAGTTTGGAGTTGGACATATAGGTTTGTATATGCTCGGCGGTACCCTTCGGGAGATGTTTTCGTACGTTCTGGAAGAGTTTTATTTATTAATTAGTATGCTAAATGATCGAATAAAGGACAGCAATACCGAAGGTGACACTTGCTTCGGGATTGGATATGCAGACGCAGAGACTGGTGGTGAAGATGAACTTTGTACGTCCACTTAGAGAAAATAGAGTACCCACAAATAGATATATCATCGCCGGAGTCTGTCAAGTCAAGCAGAGTCTCTACTTGTGTTGCTTTGTTGCTTCTTCTGATAAATGGCACCAGTCGATGAACGAGAGAAGGCATGGCGTGTTCAGTGATAGTTCTGTGTAAGAAATATTGAGAGAGGCTCAGCAGTTATAACTGTTTTATGCAGACAAAAGAACAATGGCAGCCTCCGAATGTGGTCAATGAGCTGAACTTGTCGGCATGAATCGGCACTTTGACCATAAAACTTCGATTTTATCTACTGTGAGCAGCGTAAACTTATACAACAATACAATCAAACTTGAACTTTACACTTGCCCTCAGTAGATTCAACTTGATGTACGCACTGTGACGACCTGGTAGTTTTCAGAATGCATTCCTGTGAAGAAACATATGACTTACGTGGGGTACAGTTTGGTTGAGATCGAAGGCCGCACATTTGTCTCGCTCAGGGTCAAAGCGGCGGTTATGGGTCGATACAATAACCAAAGAATAGGAAAAGGACGGCGCCCACGAGGCCTGAAGCTTGAAAGCAGATACAGACCTCAAGATCAGAGTATTTACGTCTGACAGTGAGGACAGCTGTGGCCTGAGGATCGTTAGACGTTAGAAGTCGTCTTGCTAGAATGATGAAGGAGTATCTTCGCGTCTTCTTCATTCTATTAAGTACATCTCCGATAGCGTAGGCCAAACGTAGGCTGTAGTAATGAGACGCTGAGACGATGGGCCCAACAATACAAAAACTGCAGGCGCACTGTGCTTGTTTTGTTTTGTTGAATCGTCACGCCACAATTTTACTGCCGTGTTTTTTCTTTCTTGAAATTCTTCGATGCCATTGTTTTCTCCGATACACACCACGCCCTTGGGCCTTGCCTCGTATCCTTTGTCTTCGTACTATCGTCTAGGAGGGTCCTCCAAAGTATGTCCTATTGCCGCACATTATTCAGCAGACGTTCGGAGGATAGAGATGACTCGGAGGTGGGCATACGTTCGATTTGGAAAAGGTAAGGGTTTCAAGTGAACTTGCTGCGTTGGTAGGCAGGTCGAAGGATATCATCGTCGACAACCGCATCCTACACCCTTGTCTTCGCCTCGCCTGTGTACACTGCGACTTTGAGAGGCGAGAATGACGACGAAAAGATGCAAGAATCTCTCATTGCCAACCCTCTCTTCGATCTCCTCGCGACTCTAGTCATAGTCGATGTCAATGCACTAGAATGCACCTTCCTACTCAGCACCTCGAATGCGCTCGACGCGCCTCCGACGCTCCCTTTCGGCGCCTATACATCGTCCCAATGCCGTCTGGAAGCTCTTGCCAGCTCCTGAGGTCTTGCTTCGCTTCTTGCTCCGACATTCTCAAATTCCACTTTCTTGATGAACTGTTTTCCTTGGGAATCACACTGGGGTTGGTTAGCGAAAGCCACATCTCGAGAGAAAATGCGAGTACGCACAAGAATACCGGCTCTGTAATCGAACGAAGACTGCTCATTTCCCCAATCATCGTCTCCATCATCTCCCACATTTCCACTTTCCCCTCCATTCTTGACATGTCATTGTGGTGCATGATGGGCCACAGCTTTGCTATTCTTGAACCTTGAGTGTATGTGTCTCAATCTTGAAAACCTTCCTCTCACAGTCCAATGGTGAAGCGGAAATGGACGACTTCTGTTGAGCTATCATTTTCAAGGTACGTTAAATGGAGAAAGTTAGAAGAACGAAGGTACGTACAACGGCAGTAGAATTTTCACTCGCAAACAAGTTAGGTGGCACCCAGGACGCAAGCAAAACTCTGAGGGAAAGCGCGCCCGATAGCAACCTTTCATGCATGATGATTTCATGATCGCAGTTGGGATTGTATGTGCGGTTTTATCAAACCAGACGAAGATCTGGAATTCGACAAAAAAAAACACAGGAGCGTCGTTAGATGCGTACAACACCAAAGGATAAATAAGCTAACATGATGCATTGATGATCCATAGCTCTATAAGCGTAGATGGTGCGAATTTTTTGAGATGGACGTGACATTTGCCCGAAGCTTGTCGATCCGGTACGATTCATCGATACATAGAAGTACCGTCTTGTCGAAGAAACCTAGTCGCAATTGTCAATTTGCTGATGCAACGACTACGGGGTCTGTCGACAGTCAAGTTTTCTATGTACAGCGAAGGATCTTGGGTTCCATTATTTGCAGGATGTTCCAGTACCTATTTCATGGTCAGTGAAACCATGTACAGGGGAACACCCATGCACAGGGGAACACCCATGCACAGGGGAACACCCATGCACAGAAGTTCGACTCACCTTTGTCGTGAAGATAAACATCCGAGTCCATCGTCTCGTTCAACGATGCCCACTGCCTCCCTTCCGTACTAAATGTCTCTTCCTTCCCATGATAACTTCCTTGGGCTTTGGGCACAAGATTTCCTCCTTTGAAGACTGTAGAGATTAATCAAGGGTTTCTGTGGAGGTACGCTTGAATGTAAGGTTTGGTGCAAAGTTGGAGGACCGGCGTTACATGCTGAACCGACAGACATTTCCGGAGTTGAAGATAAAAGCGCATTCGAGGGCACCGTAGAAAAGTCCATAATGAAAGAGAACGACATGGTGGCCGAGTGACAGTTCCGAGGCTTGAGGGTGAAGTCAGTAAACTGGTCAAGAATCCAAGAAAATTGTTCGGATATTCATACATACAAAACAATTGTAAGGCTTGTATTATTTAGAATCATTTTTCTTGGGGAAGAATACTTATCGCTGCTACGTTGACCAAAACAATTTGAAGTCTGGAGGAGTCAAGGAAGACGGAGTCCGGGTCGTGCCAGGTTGCAATATTTCCTAATAAAGCAAGTAGTCCAATCTCGTGAGTCGTGAGAGAAAATCTGGTAATCTTTTGTTGAGTTCGTCGTCGAAAAACTTGCGAAAAATTATCTCTCTTTCCCCAACGTCGAGAAGGGATTCACAGGTACCAAACTGTCCTATATCTCTCTATACCTTAATTCGGTTCTATCTCTACAATAACACCGGATTTTTGAACTTATTATCTGCATCTCGACTATCAAGGGCCCACCATCGTCAGCTCTTTCATCTTTTTTCTGGAGTTTCTCCATCGCATATTCGACGCTAGTCAAGGCGAGCCTTGAGATATTTTTCTGGCATCAACACTCACATCGACCGGGGCCCTCATTTCCGACGACCCTATATATACCTCGCCGGCCACCGCCCGGCGTTTTGACCATGACGTAAAAAACCGGCTACCGAATATAAGTAGTGCATCGAACGCCCAGATAATCTCAGAAGCTGCCACCAGTAATGTCGACGTCAAAGGATCCGCCTTTATACCAAGGCGGCCCCGCCTCCTCAACTCCGAACCAGCGAAAGGGGTGGCAGGACCGTTCTCATGGATCAAACCCGCGCTCAGATCAAGACGCACCGTCAAGACTTGGATACGATGCGTCGTCGCGTTCACGGCGACTGTGGTGCTGATGGTGGGGACGAAGACGTCGAATACGATGGGACAGGCGGCGTTCTTTTGCGTGTGAGTGGGGATTTTGGGTCTACGAGGCGTTGCTCGTCTAACGGCATTATGCAGGATTGTATCGGTCATACTACCTCCAAGCTTAGCGCTTTCGGTGTTCATTATGGCTGCGACGACGTTGCTGGTTGGTATGCTTTGGGATGGGCATTTGGAAACGCCGCCATGGCTGCGGCCCTCGCTGCTAGGAGTTCATCACTGTTAGCACAGCAGAGGCAAGAAGTAGGGTCAATGTGAGTGAATTTGCAGGATTCAAATACTGGAATTATGGCTCATTTCTGTTCGTGATCCAGGCTGAACCCGAATTCAACTATACCTGTCGCTCTCCAAACGCAAATATTTGTTTTTCACGGATTGTTCTTGGACCCACGGTTCGTTCAGACGCCAAATTTCATCGAAGCAATAACCAATTTATGTTTTACAGATCCTCAGCAGTTTATGGCGCTTTCCTCTTCGTAGGAGCCTTTGCCATGGGTGCCCTGCGTGCATATCTGCCCAATCTCACCCTTTTGTCGCTATTCGGTACAATTGTCCTGGATGCGGTAAGTCCGCCCCTTGCCGCATGCACCTAGGTTTGTTAGCTGATTCCTTTGTTAATAGATCTGTACTATCGGCCCTCGTAAGTCTTTTGTACCATATGAAATTGTCCCTATTCACGAGCTCCTAATATTTTGACATCTAGTCCTTCCGACTGAAAACTATACCCTCGCCAAGACCTTCCTCATCCCAACGTCTTTCTATGTCTGCGTCGCCCTCGCCTCCCTGGTGCTAGTATTTCCTGAAAGTTTGAGCCATGCCTGGCTGTAAGTTCTCACCTCCCACCACCCTCAGTCCCTGCAACTAAAGCTACTGTAGAACTTCCCTGCGCGAAGACCTCTGGACAGTGAGTCCTATCACTATTCCTATCCCACCCTCTTGCCAGCCGAGCTCACCTGCCTGCAGCCGATCCTCGACCTCCTTCGCCTGCAGTCTGAGGCTCTCCGCTTGAGCCCGTCAGACCAGGCCGCGTGGGCGGAGATAACCGCTACAGGGATCGATTTACGAGAAAATGTGATGAGGGCGAAGAAAAGATGTGATTGACTACCCAAAAAGGAAAAATCTATTTATAAACGCCAAAAACGAGCCTTCTTCGTTTCACACGCTCCTCCTTTTTTTCAGACGCGCAGAGTTTCTCCCCGCCCGAAGGCCAGGAAATACTCCGCCAAAACATAGCCCCCTCCAGGTTAGTAACAGTTGAACAGGATGAAAAGGGGAGGGTTCATCTGGGCAGCAGTAAGCAACTCACATGTTCGTGCCAGAGGCGTAGAGTCCACGGGATGAGAAGGTCGAGGGGTGCGCATAAGCATCACAAGTTAGACACATGACGCGTACATCACAAAATAACCTACTCACATCCAAGTTCATTCCAGCGGCGCAGGGTCGGCTCGCTGTGCTGCTCTCAGTGGATGTGCAGAAATTAAAATTGAGGTTCTGTGCCATATATTAGACATTCCGCAGATGCACAAATCATGATAAAAACACTTACCTCCGCAAAGAGGCAATTTATACTCGACTGTCTCATCAAATCCGCTTGCTGCGAGGCAGAAAAATGGTGTATTCGACAATATGGGCACTAAACAATGCAGAAACTTTATCAGCACATGCGGGAATGTGCATCAAAATAAACACTTACCAACTGTCATTGCGACGTTCCTCGGCGGAAGCAAGCATGGTTCGCCGGGCACCCAAATATCAAATTAGAATTTTCTTGCGCACTTCCTGTGGGAGTTGAATCAATTATATATACTCTCCCACATCTCAACACCCAAATATGCACCGTATACTTCAAGACATCACTTGGGAAAACACTAAGATCACTGTTTGCCAGACGTCTAAATATCAATTAGCATTTCTGTGCACAAATACTATAAACACGAAGACATACCTCAATGTCCAGCATCAAGCCGCTGCACCAGAGGGGCCACATCTGCTCGCCGCGGCGCAAAAATATCTTGTTCTCGAGGTGGTATGTCTGTGTTATAGCCGCTAAACAGTCTGGGAACTTCATGAGTACATTGCATGAATGGACATTGCCAAAAGAGTGCATACAATGTTGCCATTCCCAAAGGCCTCAGTTCGCCGGACATCCAAATATCAAATATAATTTCTGCGGGCCAATTATCAGCATAGACTATACAGAATAGACGTACATGCATACCTTGCTCATCCCACAGTCGTACCCTTTGACGTGCATGAGGTGGGCGCCTAAATAGAATGTCAGAACACAGTAGCTATGAGATGTAATTGACTATGCACATACCTCAGTGGATGACGTTGACTAGACAATCCATGAGCATAGCATTGGCATAAAGAAGGGAAAGGGCACTTGGGGCGTCCCATGAACTCCCTCGCTCTTTATACACTTTTTTTGCCAAGCGCTGACAAATGAATCCGCACTTCCCATCCAAGTTCCAGACCCCCACCCTTCTTCTAGCGTCTAATCAATTGCGCTCATGCAGGGTAGTATCCGAATAATGCCTACCTCCGAATACCTTCTCGATGTATTTCTCCTCACCGCGCAAGGAATTCTCCGCGTTCTCAATCCATTGAGTCAACAGAAGGAGGAAATATCACATCTTCAATTCCAATTTTTCCTCTTTTTTTTCAGCATGTATCCCCTCCGTAGAGCTCCTCAAAGTGAGGACCATCACCGCTCAATATTAGAAGCCATCGCTGCGTATCCAGGGTGCGAATTCTCCGTGTTCGCTTAATACTCCCAGACTCCCAATTCGGTAACCGCTTGCCCGTTTATATCCTCCACTTCCCCTTTGTCTCTATTATATCTTGTGCTCACAAATATACAATTCTATTGGGAATGTCTTGCATGTATCAAGACGCTGTCATAGGGAGGGGATGTATGTCCTGTTGGGAGCCAAGAGCCGAGATTCGGGGACACAAAGCTATTTTACATAAAATGACATAAAATTGACAAAGGCGAACACACAAGTTTACCGCTATTCAATGGCGTGAAACACACGCCAACTGCCCTTTCCGATCGCACCATCTTCTAGCTCACTCCACGGAAAAATCAATTTTCACATCGGATCGAATTCCGTCCGTGTCGCGTCGTCTCTCGTCGACACCCCACTTTCCACCTCCCTCCCCAATCCCCTTCACACATTGATCATCTCCCCCACTGCTAGCGCCTTTCTCTCGGTGAAATTCCAGCAAGCACATGTACTTCAGTATGTCCTCCTGCAATGCACAATTTTATTCTCTAACACCATCTCACCATGCAGCTCCCCGGTCCCAATTCTACTGGCTTAGGTTTCCAAATCCTCTGGCTCCCCATGATCGTTGTTCTCTTTGTTTCAACACCAGTATCATGCTGTCATTCTACAAGGTTGTAGTTGCACCCGAGAAACTCACGTATGTTGCACTACTCGTCATGTTTACTGAAACTTACCATGCACCCTCAGTAGCCCGCATCATGCCCTCGAGAACTCCTTTAATTGCAATTCTGCTCCCATCTATGCACATCAAACCAGCACACCTCTCTGCACTCAAATTTCGGGTCACACACTTCCACTGAGCCGAAATATGTTCAGTACTCCGCATTCACATTCAGGGAGCTCGGGGATGGCCAGGGAAACTAGAGGAGTGCGCACCATTGGCACGGTGTTGTGCATTGCGCCGTGTGTTGCGTAAAGACGAAGCGGCGTGGTCTGCAGCATGATTGCATCGGAAAAACATTGAGTATAGACGCTTAGATTACATGTAATTTGATAGCTAATACATATATTGATTTTAAACTATCACTAGCTCGTTCCTATATCCTGCATCTCAACGGCGTCATATCCCTCTATTTTCCACGAGTAAACACTGCTTTTGCCTATCTCATTTACATAACCTTCTTGCTAACATTGTATCTAACTTCCAGGACGTGAATGACGGCTTGAAATAGGCATAAAATGCGTCTTGCATCTGCGAAATCTGCGATATTTCAGCCGGCGATGCTTTAGCGCCCACAGAGAATGACCGTATTTCTCATGTTGGGTACTTTACATCACAAAGTTGCTCACTGTATGACTTTAGGAACTAGTTCATTTCATTGCAACGCTGCAGATTTGACTCGGAAACGCACGGTCGGTCATCAGATAAATATAGTGCGTTCAAAATTTTACTCGAGTCGCTCAGAAACTGACGAAAATAGGTTTCTCATCAGGACGTGCGAGGTTCTCGCTTGCGTGAAGCACACGCCACGAATGAATACAAGATATTGATCTCGAAAGTGCGGCTGGAGCGCCGAAAATCGTCGTGCACGAGCCTAAAATGCTTAAGCACCTGTAACATATCTATGGTATTTTCATATTCAATCTTCAATAGAACATGAAATGAATAGAACAATGTTTTGAAATTAGTCAAGAGATCGATAAGAGCGCAAATATTAGCGTATTCAATGCGGATTTCAAGAGGAAATGGGTAAATACGCTTTACTTTAGTCCTAAGCCGAGGTGTAAGCGCCGGTGACCTCTTTACAATTCTACAATGCGCACTGGAGCAACTATACAGTTGTTCCATGTACTGTTGGTAGAGTAGTAAAGAATAGATAAGCGTCCACGGTGCTGATATTCCGGGGAATGAATACAGTTCTCGGAGAACGTACCGTACCACTGGCAAGCCGTATTCCATATATGTTCGATTCGTAGGATCCAGAAATTCGACCAGGAAACGGTCTGATTATCATTTACATAAAGCTAATTACAATCCAATTCGCTCCCCAATCGACGACTGAGACCTGGGAAGACGCATCTTGGATCCCTGAACAGCGGCACTAGGTAATGAGACATGTTCACCTCCTCACCCCGTTCGCGGTTTCCAGAGCAAAAAGAAGCTCTCATCGCCTACACGCCAAGGGGACCCTTAGATACATATCATTATTACGTGGCACTGCGGTGCTGAGCGCTGAGCGCGGCGCTCCGAGCAGCAGGAAGATGGTGCGTGCTCCTGCAGTGCTGCTTCACTCGGAATGCAATTGCAGATGGATTTCTTAATTATATATAAAACCGCGGTCAGGAACTCTAGATTACATAGTAAACTACCTACGTTCAAGATATGGGAGCTGCGCGATACCTCGTTGACGAGATATGCATTGTGCCACCCACAGACAGCCCTCTGGATCTCCGTCTCGAAATTGCATTCGAAACGCAATTCAAACGGGGGTCTAGAAATGCCGTATCAACTCGGTCCATCAGGCGATCACGGAGCCTGTCAGGCGACAATACACTAGAACACTCGTCAATTTTCTGCGATTCTAGTGGAAGATATGGAGCGGCGTGCGTGAATAACAGTGAAACGGCCGTTTCTTCAATTTCCGGGGTGGTTCTTTCACCTGGGCGGTGGGTCTAGACATGGCGCGAGTTCCGGTAGGGTCATTTCGTGTGGGATATTCGGATGGAGAGTATGCGATGCCGTGGCGGCGAGGATGCGTTTGTGAGACGCATGAATCTGCGTATGCGACTGAATACCTGTAAAAGCACGTCTGTAAAGTATAGCTTTCAATGAGAACTAAAGAGGGATGAAAGAGGTATACATACCAGGAGGAAGGTATTGAATTTCAACGGAGAGACGGCCGATCTCGCGTAGGGGAAGGGGTAGCGGAGGCGCTGCATCAATTCCGCGCTCGCTTAATTTGTTGGTCGCGCACGACCCTGCACACACTACGCCAATGCGCCGAAACCTGTTTATTCACTCTCACTATGTACACGGTTCCTACGTGTATAAAAGGCAAGCTGGAGTTGCCATTTTCCCTCATCCCCTCGTCCTCTCCTCTCCTCTCCTCCTCCTCTGCTTTCTTCTCTTCCTCTCTTCGTCTTCGACGCGCCTCTTCGGTAAGCGCTCTCCTCTCGAGAGGACCTCGTTGTCGTCACTGACAGCGCCCACCCACAGGAATTCGCTGTCGCCGTCGTCGTCGACACGCCCTCTGCCTGGTAAGTTTGAAGCCTCTTCGTCTCTCGACACGACGCTGACCTCCTCGAGTGCCAGGCTTCTTCCTCCGATACGCCGCCCTTTCCCTGACGATGCTGGCAGTGCCCGATGTACGTGTTTACCTCCCTATTCATCCTCTTCATTTGCTGACCACGTTGCCATTTCGCCGCAGGGACAAACGCGCCGCCGACGACGAGCAATGGTATGTAGACGGCTACGCATCATCGACATTGTTGAGTGCTGATTTTTTGTCCTGTAGGTGTGCAACGGTCAGTGATCGACATGCGAACGAAGAGTGGGATACGCGCCGCCCTCCTCATCCACACTGCCAGCACACCATGCCTGACGATGACGAGCCGCAGTACGTTGACAGCTACGCGTCGTCGACATTCTTGAGCGCTGATTTTTTGTCCTCCAAGTTAAAAAAGTTAAAATGTCAGTGAACGTACGAAGGGTAAGTGAACGGCTACGCATCGTCGACATTGTTTGCTGACGATCACGTTTGTAGCCAATACACATCACCCTTTCTCGACGCTACCGACACCCATGCACGCTCGCCGCTAGTCCGCGAGGTTTCGAATCGACCGCGACGCGCCTCAAGCCCCCGCCGAACCGAACCGCTGACGAACCGCTTGAGGGTAGACGACAGGATGGGGTGGCGCGAGGGCGAGACGCTGACGGTCGGATTCAGGGTGCAAGGGTGTCCTAGGCATGGTAAGTCTCAGCATTATCCCATACACGTATTCCTAACGCACCTCTGATGACATCCCTTCCCTTCCTTATCCACGCAGATCGAGATCGAGGGCGACCCATTCCTCTCAAGCGAGATGACGAAGCCATGGCGCGCCAACATCTGAACGACGATTGAATATGAGGGCGACGACACGACGAATGCAGGGCTGATGGCTAAAAATCGTGGACTAGGTGAGTAACGAACGTCTTTCTGCTTGTAATTTCGACTTACCTCTGTCCTTGTCATCCGTGCTGAGTGGGTAGGGTGCTGTTGCGGCGCGCCGGGTGATTTCTGGCGGCGACGATGTCGGTGCTTCCTGGGCTCTGGCGGCGGTGCTGCGCGGGCATGTCCGTCACCGGCGAGAGATGATTTTCGGCTGAAAAACGATGTTTTGGTGAGTTCTCGACGACTTGACGCGATGATTACGACTCACCCGAACCCTATCCCTCCACACTGATCTCGCCCGGTCGTATAGATGTCAGGCGGGGCTGAATTGCGGCGACGAGGGGTGATTTTCGGCTGAAAATCCGAGTCTGGGTGAGTTTTTGACATTTTTGTGCGATTCTTTGGGACTTACCGAGACCTAATCATCCATCCTCATCTTGCTAGGTCATGCAGATGTCAGGCGCACATGGATTGCTGCGACAAGAGGTCATTTTCGTTGAAAAATCTGTGTTTTGGTGAGTTTTCGACGTTTTCGGGCGATTTCTTCTGGCTTACCGAACTCCAAAGTCCTTAGTGCATCGTGCAGGGGTGGATAGACGTCAGGCGCAGGTGGACTGTGGGAGCTGGGATCTAAAAACGTAGATTTGAGTGAGTTTTTGTCGTTTTTGAGTGATTCTTTTGGGCTGACCTACATGTATGCAACGACGATCGAGTTGTGGGACCGTTGCTGAGACGCAGAGGGGTCGGGAATGGCCTTTAAACAGGAAAATAGGTGATCTTGCGAGCCGTGGACCGTTTTTCGGCAGCAGCGAGGCACAGGGCGATGCCTTTTTGCTGACGGCGTCGTTTGGGGGTGCAGCGGTCGCACTCTTGCCAGCGAGGGACGAGGTTTGACCGAAAATACGTGATTTGGCGAGCTTGCGGGGTGCGGATGCACTCTTTTTTGGCGTGGCTCGATGCTATGCACTTGTGTGCGTGTGAGAGGAGCATCGCGGTGGGGATGGGACGTGCGAGGGGGATGGTGAGAAGGTATTTACGGATGCGCGGGGCCCGATCGTGAGTAACATCGTAATTTCTTTGTTATCTTGACTTGACACCATCGCCGCTGTGTGCTGCCAGCGCTTTGGAGGCGCAGCGAGGGATGGGATGCATGGACGACAAAGGGACGACGACGAGGGAGGGACAGGGGAAGGCGGGATGGGACAGGGGAAGGGCTGCAAGAGAGGAAGGAGCGAGTGGTAAGTGCAGCTCCCTGTGGCCTACTGATGCAAAACTCACTGGTCTTTGAATTCCTGCGCAGCCGGTCCGAAACGCGGGCATGTGCCCGTAAACGATCCCACCGATATCTCGTCGGCGCAGTGCGTCTCCGGTGCGATCGCGGTCCTGCAAGGGAAGGAGAGAGGGGATGGATGCACTGCGAAAATGGGGGCAAGTGCGATGGGACAGCGTGGGTCGGCGGCAAAAGAGGAGGATGCGAAGTGAGGTTAGGCGCCCTGAGATGCGTAGTCCAATCTCGTGAGTCGTGAGAGAAAATCTCGTAATACCTTTTGTTGAGTCAAAAAACTTGCGAAAAGTTATCTCTCTTTCCCCAACGTCGAGAAGGGATTCACAGGTATCAAACTGTCCTATATCTCTCTATACCTTAATTCCGTTCTACCTCTACAATAACACCGGATTTTTGAACTCATTATCTGCATCTCGACTATCAAGGGCCCACCATCGTCAGCTCTTTCATCTTTTTTCTGAAGTTTCTCCATCGCATATTCGACGCTAGTCAAGGCGAGCCTTGAGATATTTTTTTGGCATCAACACTCACATCGACCGGGGCCCTCATTTCCGACGACCCTATATATACCTCGCCGGCCACCGCCCGGCGTTTTGACCATGACGTAAAAACAACCGGCTACCGAATATAAGTAGTGCATCGAACGCCCAGATAATCTCAGAAGCTGCCACCAGTAATGTCGACGTCAAAGGATCCGCCTTTATACCAAGGCGGCCCCGCCTCCTCAACTCCTCAACCAGCGAAAGGGGTGGCAGGACCGTTCTCATGGATCAAACCCGCGCTCAGATCAAGACGCACCGTCAAGACTTGGATACGATGCGTCGTCGCGTTCACGGCGACTGTGGTGCTGATGGTGGGGACGAAGACGTCGAATACGATGGGACAGGCGGCGTTCTTTTGCGTGTGAGTGGGAATTTTGGGTCTACGAGGTGTTGCTCGTCTAACGGCATTATGCAGGATTGTATCGGTCATACTACCTCCAAGCTTAGCACTTTCGGTGTTCATTATGGCTGCGACGACGTTGCTGGTTGGTATGCTTTTGGGATGGGCATTTGGAAACGCCGCCATGGCTGCGGCCCTCGCTGCTAGGAGTTCATCACTGTTAGCACAGCAGAGGCAAGAAGTAGGGTCAATGTGAGTGAATTTGCAGGATTCAAACATTGGAATTATGGCTCATTTCTGTTCGTGATCCAGGCTGAACCCGAATTCAACTATACCTGTCGCTCTCCAAACGCAAATATTTGTTTTTCACGGATTGTTCTTGGACCCACGGTTCGTTCAGGCGCCAAATTTCATCGAAGCAATAACCAATTTATGTTTTACAGATCCTCAGCAGTTTATGGCGCTTTCCTCTTCGTAGGAGCCTTTGCCATGGGTGCCCTGCGTGCATATCTGCCCAATCTCACCCTTTTGTCGCTATTCGGTACAATTGTCCTGGATGTGGTAAGTCCGCCCCTTGCCGCATGCACCTAGGTCTGTTAGCTGATTCCTCTGTTAATAGATCTGTACTATCGGCCCTCGTAAGTCTTTTGTACCATATGAAATTGTCCCTATTCACGAGCTCCTAATATTTTGACATCTAGTCCTTCCGACCGAAAACTATACCCTCGCCAAGACCTTCCTCATCCCAACGTCTTTCTATGTCTGCGTCGCCCTCACCTCCCTGGTGCTAGTATTTCCTGAAAGTTTGAGCCATGCCTGGCTGTAAGTTCTCACCTCCACCACCCTCAGTCCCTGCAACTAAAGCTACTGTAGAACTTCCCTGCGCGAAGACCTCTGGACAGTGAGTCCTATCACTATTCCTATCCCACCCTCTTGCCAGCCGAGCTCACCTGCCTGCAGCCGATCCTCGACCTCCTTCGCCTGCAGTCTGAGGCTCTCCGCTTGAGCCCGTCAGACCAGGCCGCGTGGGCGGAGATAACCGCTACAGGGATCGATTTACGAAAATGTGATGAGGGCGAAGAAAAGATGTGATTGACTACCCAAAAAGGAAAAATCTATTTATAAACGCCAAAAACGAGCCTTCTTCGTTTCACACGCTCCTCCTTTTTTTCAGACGCGCAGAGTTTCTCCCCGCCGAAGGCCAGGAAATACTCCGCCAAAACATAGCCCCCTCCAGGTTAGTAACAGTTGAACAGGATGAAAAGGGGAGGGTTCATCTGGGCAGCAGTAAGCAACTCACATGTTCGTGCCAGAGGCGTAGAGTCCACGGGATGAGAAGGTCGAGGGGTGCGCATAAGCATCACAAGTTAGACACATGACGCGTACATCACAAAATAACCTACTCACATCCAAGTTCATTCCAGCGGCGCAGGGTCGGCTCGCTGTGCTGCTCTCAGTGGATGTGCAGAAATTAAAATTGAGTTCTGTGCCATATATTAGACATTCCGCAGATGCACAAATCATGATAAAAACACTTACCTCCGCAAAGAGGCAATTTATACTCGACTGTCTCATCAAATCCGCTTGCTGCGAGGCAGAAAAATGGTGTATTCGACAGATATGGGCACTAAACAATGCAGAAACTTTATCAGCACATGCGGGAATGTGCATCAAAATAAACACTTACCAACTGTCATTGCGACGTTCCTCGGCGGAAGCAAGCATGGTTCGCCGGGCACCCAAATATCAAATTAGAATTTTCTTGCGCACTTCCTGTGGGAGTTGAATCAATTATATATACTCTCCCACATCTCAACACCCAAATATGCACCGTATACTTCAAGACATCACTTGGGAAAACACTAAGATCACTGTTTGCCAGACGTCTAAATATCAAATTAGCATTTCTGTGCACAAATACTATAAACACGAAGACATACCTCAATGTCCAGCATCAAGCCGCTGCACCAGAGGGGCCACATCTGCTCGCCGCGGCGCAAAAATATCTTGTTCTCGAGGTGGTATGTCTGTGTTATAGCCGCTAAACAGTCTGGGAACTTCATGAGTACATTGCATGAATGGACATTGCCAAAAGAGTGCATACAATGTTGCCATTCCCAAAGGCCTCAGTTCGCCGGACATCCAAATATCAAATTATAATTTCTGCGGGCCAATTATCAGCATAGACTATACAGAATAGACGTACATGCATACCTTGCTCATCCCACAGTCGTACCCTTTGACGTGCATGAGGTGGGCGCCTAAATAGAATGTCAGAACACAGTAGCTATGAGATGTAATTGACTATGCACATACCTCAGTGGATGACGTTGACTAGACAATCCACGAGCATAGCATTGGCATAAAGAAGGGAAAGGGCACTTGGGGCGTCCCATGAACTCCCTCGCTCTTTATACACTTTTTTTTGCCAAGCGCTGACAAATGAATCTGCACTTCCCATCCAAGTTCCAGACCCCCACCCTTCTTCTAGCGTCTAATCAATTGCGCTCATGCAGGGTAGTATCCGAATATAATGCCTACCTCCGAATACCTTCTCGATGTATTTCTCCTCACCGCGCAAGGAATTCTCCGCGTTCTCAATCCATTGAGTCAACAGAAGGAGGAAATATCACATCTTCAATTCCAATTTTTCCTCTTTTTTTCAGCATGTATCCCCTCCGTAGAGCTCCTCAAAGTGAGGACCATCACCGCTCAATATTAGAAGCCATCGCTGCGTATCCAGGGTGCGAATTCTCCGTGTTCCGCTTAATACTCCCAGACTCCCAATTCGGTAACCGCTTGCCCGTTTATATCCTCCACTTCCCCTTTGTCTCTATTATATCTTGTGCTCACAAATATACAATTCTATTGGGAATGTCTTGCATGTATCAAGACGCTGTCATAGGGAGAGGGGATGTATGTCCTGTTGGGAGCCAAGAGCCGAGATTCGGGGACACAAAGCTATTTACATAAAATTGACATAAAATTGACAAAGGCAAACACACAAGTTTACCGCTATTCAATGGCGTGAAACACACGCCAACTTGCCCTTTCCGATCGCACCATCTTCTTAGCTCACTCCACGGAAAAATCAATTTTCACATCGGATCGAATTCCGTCCGTGTCGCGTCGTCTCTCGTCGACACCCACTTTCCACCCCCTCCCCCAATCCCCCTTCACACATTGATCATCTCCCCCACTGCTAGCGCCTTTCTCTCGGTGAAATTCCAGCAAGCACATGTACTTCAGTATGTCCTCCTGCAATGCACAATTTTATTCTCTAACACCATCTCACCATGCAGCTCCCCGGTCCCAATTCTACTGGCTTAGGTTTCCAAATCCTCTGGCTCCCCATGATCGTTGTTCTCTTTGTTTCAACACCAGTATCATGCTGTCATTCTACAAGGTTGTAGTTGCACCCGAGAAACTCACGTATGTTGCACTACTCGTCATGTTTACTGAAACTTACCATGCACCCTCAGTAGCCCGCATCATGCCCTCGAGAACTCCTTTAATTGCAATTCTGCCTCCCCATCTATGCACATCAAACCAGCACACCTCTCTGCACTCAAATTTCGGGTCCACACACTTCCACTGAGCCGAAATATGTTCAGTACTCCGCATTCACATTCAGGGAGCTCGGGGATTGGCCAGGGAAACTAGAGGAGTGCGCACCATTGGCACGGTGTTGTGCATTGCGCCGTGTGTTGCGTAAAGACGAAGCGGCGTGGTCTGCAGCATGATTGCATCGGAAAAACATTGAGTATAGACGCTTAGATTACATGTAATTTGATAGCTAATACATATATTGATTTTAAACTATCACTAGCTCGTTCCTATATCCTGCATCTCAACGGCGTCATATCCCTCTATTTTCCACGAGTAAACACTGCTTTTGCCTATCTCATTTACATAACCTTCTTGCTAACATTGTATCTAACTTCCAGGACGTGAATGACGGCTTGAAATAGGCATAAAATGCGTCTTGCATCTGCGAAATCTGCGATATTTCAGCCGGCGATGCTTTAGCGCCCACAGAGAATGACCGTATTTCTCATGTTGGGTACTTTACATCACAAAGTTGCTCACTGTATGACTTTAGGAACTAGTTCATTTCATTGCAACGCTGCAGATTTGACTCGGAAACGCACGGTCGGTCATCAGATAAATATAGTGCGTTCAAAATTTTACTCGAGTCGCTCAGAAACTGACGAAAATAGGTTTCTCATCAGGACGTGCGAGGTTCTCGCTTGCGTGAAGCACACGCCACGAATGAATACAAGATATTGATCTCGAAAGTGCGGCTGGAGCGCCGAAAATCGTCGTGCACGAGCCTAAAATGCTTAAGCACCTGTAACATATCTATGGTATTTTCATATTCAATCTTCAATAGAACATGAAATGAATAGAACAATGTTTTGAAATTAGTCAAGAGATCGATAAGAGCGCAAATATTAGCGTATTCAATGCGGATTTCAAGAGGAAATGGGTAAATACGCTTTACTTTAGTCCTAAGCCGAGGTGTAAGCGCCGGTGACCTCTTTACAATTCTACAATGCGCACTGGAGCAACTATACAGTTGTTCCATGTACTGTTGGTAGAGTAGTAAAGAATAGATAAGCGTCCACGGTGCTGATATTCCGGGGAATGAATACAGTTCTCGGAGAACGTACCGTACCACTGGCAAGCCGTATTCCATATATGTTCGATTCGTAGGATCCAGAAATTCGACCAGGAAACGGTCTGATTATCATTTACATAAAGCTAATTACAATCCAATTCGCTCCCCAATCGACGACTGAGACCTGGGAAGACGCATCTTGGATCCCTGAACAGCGGCACTAGTAATGAGACATGTTCACCTCCTCACCCCGTTCGCGGTTTCCAGAGCAAAAAGAAGCTCTCATCGCCTACACGCCAAGGGGACCCTTAGATACATATCATTTTACGTGGCACTGCGGCTGAGCGCTGAGCGCGGCGCTCCGAGCAGCAGGAAGATGGTGCGTGCTCCTGCAGTGCTGCTTCACTCGGAATGCAATTGCAGATGGATTTCTTATTATTATATAAAACGCGGTCAGGAACTCTAGATTACATAGTAAACTACCTACGTTCAAGATATGGGAGCTGCGCGATACCTCGTTGACGAGATATGCATTGTGCCACCCACAGACGCCCTCTGGATCTCCGTCTCGAAATTGCATTCGAAACGCAATTCAAACGGGGGTCTAGAAACGCCGTATCAACTCGGTCCATCAGGCGATCACGGAGCCTGTCAGGCGACAATACACTAGAACACTCGTCAATTTTCTGCGATTCTAGTGGAAGATATGGAGCGGGCGTGCGTGAATAACAGTGAAACGGCCGTTTCTTCAATTTCCGGGTGGTTCTTTCACCTGGGCGGTGGGTCTAGACATGGCGCGAGTTCCGGTAGGGTCATTTCGTGTGGG
Source organism: Pholiota adiposa (assembly GCA_009935795.1). Lineage (NCBI taxonomy): Eukaryota > Fungi > Basidiomycota > Agaricomycetes > Agaricales > Strophariaceae > Pholiota > Pholiota adiposa. The sequence continues at coordinate 42,652 of QEYC01000133.1, read as the reverse complement.
ATATTCGGATGGAGAGTATGCGATGCCGTGGGGCGAGGATGCGTTTGTGAGACGCATGAATCTGCGTATGCGACTGAATACCTGTAAAAGCACGTCTGTAAAGTATAGCTTTCAATGAGAACTAAAGAGGGATGAAAGAGTATACATACCAGGAGGAAGGTATTGAATTTCAACGGAGAGACGGCCGATCTCGCGTAGGGGAAGGGGTAGCGGAGGCGCTGCATCAATTCCGCGCTCGCTTAATTTGTTGGTCGCGCACGACCCTGCACACACGCCAATGCGCCGAAACCTGTTTATTCACTCCACTACGTACACGGTTCCTACGTGTATAAAAGGCAAGCTGGACTTGCCATTTCCCTCATCCCCTCGTCCTCTCCTCTCTCTCCTCCTCCTCTGCTTTCTTCTCTTCCTCTCTTCGTCTTCGACGCGCCTCTTCGGTAAGCGCTCTCCTCTCGAGAGGACCTCGTTGTCGTCACTGACAGCGCCCACCACAGGAATTCGCTGTCGCCGTCGTCGTCGACACGCCCTCTGCCTGGTAAGTTTGAAGCCTCTTCGTCTCTCGACACGACGCTGACCTCCTCGAGTGCCAGGCTTCTTCCTCCGATACGCCGCCCTTTCCCTGACGATGCTGGCAGTGCCCGATGTACGTGTTTACCTCCCTATTCATCCTCTTCATTTGCTGACCACGTTGCCATTTCGCCGCAGGGACAAACGCGCCGCCGACGACGAGCAATGGTATGTAGACGGCTACGCATCATCGACATTGTGAGTGCTGATTTTTTGTCCTGTAGGTGTGCAACGGTCAGTGATCGACATGCGAACGAAGAGTGGGATACGCGCCGCCTCCTCATCCACACTGCCAGCACACCATGCCTGACGATGACGAGCCGCGTACGTTGACAGCTACGCGTCGTCGACATTCTTGAGCGCTGATTTTTTGTCCTCCAAGTTAAAAAAGTTAAAATGTCAGTGAACGTACGAAGGGTAAGTGAACGGCTATGCATCGTCGACATTGTTTGCTGACGATCACGTTTGTAGCCAATACACATCACCCTTTCTCGACGCTACCGACACCCATGCACGCTCGCCGCTAGTCCGCGAGGTTTCGAATCGACCGCGACGCGCCTCAAGCCCCCGCCGAACCGAACCGCTGACGAACCGCTTGAGGGTAGACGACAGGATGGGGTGGCGCGAGGGCGAGACACTGACGGTCGGATTCAGGGTGCAAGGGTGTCCTAGGCATGGTAAGTCTCAGCATTATCCCATACACGTATTCCTAACGCACCTCTGATGACATCCCTTCCCTTCCTTATCCACGCAGATCGAGATCGAGGGCGACCCATTCCTCTCAAGCGAGATGATGAAGCCATGGCGCGCCAACGTCTGAACGACGATCGAATATGAGGGCGACGACACGACGAATGCAGGGCTGATGGCTAAAAATCGTGGACTAGGTGAGTAACGAACGTCTTTCTGCTTGTAATTTCGACTTACCTCTGTCCTTGTCATCCGTGCTGAGTGGGTAGGGTGCTGTTGCGGCGCGCCGGGTGATTTCTGGCGGCGACGATGTCGGTGCTTCCTGGGCTCTGGCGGCGGTGCTGCGCGGGCATGTCCGTCACCGGCGAGAGATGATTTTCGGCTGAAAAACGATGTTTTGGTGAGTTCTCGACGACTTGACGCGATGATTACGACTCACCCGAACCCTATCCCTCCACACTGATCTCGCCCGGTCGTATAGATGTCAGGCGGGGCTGAATTGCGGCGACGAGGGGTGATTTTCGGCTGAAAATCCGAGTCTGGGTGAGTTTTTGACATTTTTGTGCGATTCTTTGGGACTTACCGAGACCTAATCATCCATCCTCATCTTGCTAGGTCATGCAGATGTCAGGCGCACATGGATTGCTGCGACAAGAGGTCATTTTCGTTGAAAAATCTGTGTTTTGGTGAGTTTTCGACGTTTTCGGGCGATTTCTTCTGGCTTACCGAACTCCAAAGTCCTTAGTGCATCGTGCAGGGGTGGATAGACGTCAGGCGCAGGTGGACTGTGGGAGCTGGGATCTAAAAACGTAGATTTGAGTGAGTTTTTGTCGTTTTTGAGTGATTCTTTTGGGCTGACCTACATGTATGCAACGACGATCGAGTTGTGGGACCGTTGCTGAGACGCAGAGGGGTCGGGAATGGCCTTTAAACAGGAAAATAGGTGATCTTGCGAGCCGTGGACCGTTTTTCGGCAGCAGCGAGGCACAGGGCGATGCCTTTTTGCTGACGGCGTCGTTTGGGGGTGCAGCGGTCGCACTCTTGCCAGCGAGGGACGAGGTTTGACCGAAAATACGTGATTTGGCGAGCTTGCGGGGTGCGGATGCACTCTTTTTTGGCGTGGCTCGATGCTATGCACTTGTGTGCGTGTGAGAGGAGCATCGCGGTGGGGATGGGACGTGCGAGGGGATGGTGAGAAGGTATTTACGGATGCGCGGGGCCCGATCGTGAGTAACATCGTAATTTCTTTGTTATCTTGACTTGACACCATCGCCGCTGTGTGCTGCCAGCGCTTTGGAGGCGCAGTGAGGGATGGGATGCATGGACGACAAAGGGACGACGACGAGGGAGGGACAGGGGAAGGCGGGATGGGACAGGGGAAGGGCTGCAAGAGAGGAAGGAGCGAGTGGTAAGTGCAGCTCCCTGTGGCCTACTGATGCAAAACTCACTGGTCTTTGAATTCCTGCGCAGCCGGTCCGAAACGCGGGCATGTGCCCGTAAACGATCCCACCGATATCTCGTCGGCAGTGCGTCTCCGGTGCGATCGCGGTCCTGCAAGGGAAGGAGAGAGGGGATGGATGCACTGCGAAAATGGGGGCAAGTGCGATGGGACAGCGTGGGTCGGCGGCAAAAGAGGAGGATGCGAAGTGAGGTTAGGCGCCCTGAGATGCGTAGTCCAATCTCGTGAGTCGTGAGAGAAAATCTCGTAATACCTTTTGTTGAGTCAAAAACTTGCGAAAAGTTATCTCTCTTTCCCCAACGTCGAGAAGGGATTCACAGGTATCAAACTGTCCTATATTCTCTATACCTTAATTCGTTCTACCTCTACAATAACACCGGATTTTTGAACTTTATCTGCATCTCGACTATCAAGGGCCCACCATCGTCAGCTCTTTCATCTTTTTTCTGAGTTTCTCCATCGCATATTCGACGCTAGTCAAGGCGAGCCTTGAGATATTTTTCTGGCATCAACACTCACATCGACCGGGGCCCTCATTTCCGACGACCCTATATATACCTCGCCGGCCACCGCCCGGCGTTTTGACCATGACGTAAAAACAACTCGGCTACCGAATATAAGTAGTGCATCGAACGCCCAGATAATCTCAGAAGCTGCCACCAGTAATGTCGACGTCAAAGGATCCGCCTTTATACCAAGGCGGCCCCGCCTCCTCAACTCCGAAACCAGCGAAAGGGGTGGCAGGTCCGTTCTCATGGATCAAACCCGCGCTCAGATCAAGACGCACCGTCAAGACTTGGATACGATGCGTCGTCGCGTTCACGGCGACTGTGGTGCTGATGGTGGGGACGAAGACGTCGAATACGATGGGACAGGCGGCGTTCTTTTGCGTGTGAGTGGGGATTTTGGGTCTACGAGGCGTTGCTCGTCTAACGGCATTATGCAGGATTGTATCGGTCATACTACCTCCAAGCTTAGCGCTTTCGGTGTTCATTATGGCTGCGACGACATTGCTGGTTGGTATGCTTTTGGGATGGGCATTTGGAAACGCCGCCATGGCTGCGGCCCTCGCTGCTAGGAGTTCATCACTGTTAGCACAGCAGAGGCAAGAAGTAGGGTCAATGTGAGTGAATTTGCAGGATTCAAATACTGGAATTATGGCTCATTTCTGTTCGTGATCCAGGCTGAACCCGAATTCAACTATACCTGTCGCTCTCCAAACGCAAATATTTGTTTTTCACGGATTGTTCTTGGACCCACGGTTCGTTCAGGGCCAAATTTCATCGAAGCAATAACCAATTTATGTTTTACAGATCCTCAGCAGTTTATGGCGCTTTCCTCTTCGTAGGAGCCTTTGCCATGGGTGCCCTGCGTGCATATCTGCCCAATCTCACCCTTTTGTCGCTATTCGGTACAATTGTCCTGGATGTGGTAAGTCCGCCCCTTGCCGCATGCACCTAGGTTTGTTAGCTGATTCTCTGTTAATAGATCTGTACTATCGGCCCTCGTAAGTCTTTTGTACCATATGAAATTGTCCCTATTCACGAGCTCCTAATATTTTGACATCTAGTCCTTCCGACCGAAAACTATACCCTCGCCAAGACCTTCCTCATCCCAACGTCTTTCTATGTCTGCGTCGCCCTCACCTCCCTGGTGCTAGTATTTCCTGAAAGTTTGAGCCATGCCTGGCTGTAAGTTCTCACCTCCCACCACCCTCAGTCCCTGCAACTAAAGCTACTGTAGAACTTCCCTGCGCGAAGACCTCTGGACAGTGAGTCCTATCACTATTCCTATCCCACCCTCTTGCCAGCCGAGCTCACCTGCCTGCAGCCGATCCTCGACCTCCTTCGCCTGCAGTCTGAGGCTCTCCGCTTGAGCCCGTCAGACCAGGCCGCGTGGGCGGAGATAACCGCTACAGGGATCGATTTACGAGAAAATGTGATGAGGGCGAAGAAAAGATGTGATTGACTACCCAAAAAGGAAAAATCTATTTATAAACGCCAAAAACGAGCCTTCTTCGTTTCACACGCTCCTCCTTTTTTTCAGACGCGCAGAGTTTCTCCCCGCCCGAAGGCCAGGAAATACTCCGCCAAAACATAGCCCCCTCCAGGTTAGTAACAGTTGAACAGGATGAAAAGGGGAGGGTTCATCTGGGCAGCAGTAAGCAACTCACATGTTCGTGCAGAGGCGTAGAGTCCACGGGATGAGAAGGTCGAGGGGTGCGCATAAGCATCACAAGTTAGACACATGACGCGTACATCACAAAATAACCTACTCACATCCAAGTTCATTCCAGCGGCGCAGGGTCGGCTCGCTGTGCTGCTCTCAGTGGATGTGCAGAAATTAAAATTGAGGTTCTGTGCTATATTAGACATTCCGCAGATGCACAAATCATGATAAAAACACTTACCTCCGCAAAGAGGCAATTTATACTCGACTGTCTCATCAAATCCGCTTGCTGCGAGCAGAAAAATGGTGTATTCGACAGATATGGGCACTAAACAATGCAGAAACTTTATCAGCACATGCGGGAATGTGCATCAAAATAAACACTTACCAACTGTCATTGCGACGTTCCTCGGCGGAAGCAAGCATGGTTCGCCGGGCACCCAAATATCAAATTAGAATTTTCTTGCGCACTTCCTGTGGGAGTTGAATCAATTATATACTCTCCCACATCTCAACACCCAAATATGCACCGTATACTTCAAGACATCACTTGGGAAAACACTAAGATCACTGTTTGCCAGACGTCTAAATATCAATTAGCATTTCTGTGCACAAATACTATAAACACGAAGACATACCTCAATGTCCAGCATCAAGCCGCTGCACCAGAGGGGCCACATCTGCTCGCCGCGGCGCAAAAATATCTTGTTCTCGAGTGGTATGTCTGTGTTATAGCCGCTAAACAGTCTGGGAACTTCATGAGTACATTGCATGAATGGACATTGCCAAAAGAGTGCATACAATGTTGCCATTCCAAAGGCCTCAGTTCGCCGGACATCCAAATATCAAATTTAATTTCTGCGGGCCAATTATCAGCATAGACTATACAGAATAGACGTAATGCATACCTTGCTCATCCACAGTCGTACCCTTTGACGTGCATGAGGTGGGCGCCTAAATAGAATGTCAGAACACAGTAGCTATGAGATGTAATTGACTATGCACATACCTCAGTGGATGACGTTGACTAGACAATCCACGAGCATAGCATTGGCATAAAGAAGGGAAAGGGCACTTGGGGCGTCCCATGAACTCCCTCGCTCTTTATACACTTTTTTTTGCCAAGCGCTGACAAATGAATCTGCACTTCCCATCCAAGTTCCAGACCCCACCCTTCTTCTAGCGTCTAATCAATTGCGCTCATGCAGGGTAGTATCCGAATATAATGCCTACCTCCGAATACCTTCTCGATGTATTTCTCCTCACCGCGCAAGGAATTCTCCGCGTTCTCAATCCATTGAGTCAACAGAAGGAGGAAATATCACATCTTCAATTCCAATTTTTCCTCTTTTTTTCAGCATGTATCCCCTCCGTAGAGCTCCTCAAAGTGAGGGACCATCACCGCTCAATATTAGAAGCCATCGCTGCGTATCCAGGGTGCGAATTCTCCGTGTTCGCTTAATACTCCCAGACTCCCAATTCGGTAACCGCTTGCCCGTTTATATCCTCCACTTCCCCTTTGTCTCTATTATATCTTGTGCTCACAAATATACAATTCTATTGGGAATGTCTTGCATGTATCAAGACGCTGTCATAGGGAGGGGGATGTATGTCCTGTTGGGAGCCAAGAGCCGAGATTCGGGACACAAAGCTATTTTACATAAAATTGACATAAAATTGACAAAGGCAAACACACAAGTTTACCGCTATTCAATGGCGTGAAACACACGCCAACTTGCCCTTTCCGATCGCACCATCTTCTTAGCTCACTCCACGGAAAATCAATTTTCACATCGGATCGAATTCCGTCCGTGTCGCGTCGTCTCTCGTCGACACCCCACTTTCCACCTCCCCTCCCCCAATCCCCCTTCACACATTGATCATCTCCCCCACTGCTAGCGCCTTTCTCTCGGTGAAATTCCAGCAAGCACATGTACTTCAGTATGTCCTCCTGCAATGCACAATTTTATTCTCTAACACCATCTCACCATGCAGCTCCCCGGTCCCAATTCTACTGGCTTAGGTTTCCAAATCCTCTGGCTCCCCATGATCGTTGTTCTCTTTGTTTCAACACAGTATCATGCTGTCATTCTACAAGGTTGTAGTTGCACCGAGAAACTCACGTATGTTGCACTACTCGTCATGTTTACTGAAACTTACCATGCACCCTCAGTAGCCCGCATCATGCCCTCGAGAACTCCTTTAATTGCAATTCTGCCTCCCATCTATGCACATCAAACCAGCACACCTCTCTGCACTCAAATTTCGGGTCCACACACTTCCACTGAGCCGAAATATGTTCAGTACTCCGCATTCACATTCAGGGAGCTCGGGGATTGGCCAGGGAAACTAGAGGAGTGCGCACCATTGGCACGGTGTTGTGCATTGCGCCGTGTGTTGCGTAAAGACGAAGCGGCGTGGTCTGCAGCATGATTGCATCGGAAAAACATTGAGTATAGACGCTTAGATTACATGTAATTTGATAGCTAATACATATATTGATTTTAAACTATCACTAGCTCGTTCCTATATCCTGCATCTCAACGGCGTCATATCCCTCTATTTTCCACGAGTAAACACTGCTTTTGCCTATCTCATTTACATAACCTTCTGCTAACATTGTATCTAACTTCCAGGACGTGAATGACGGCTTGAAATAGGCATAAAATGCGTCTTGCATCTGCGAAATCTGCGATATTTCAGCCGGCGATGCTTTAGCGCCCACAGAGAATGACCGTATTTCTCATGTTGGGTACTTTACATCACAAAGTTGCTCACTGTATGACTTTAGGAACTAGTTCATTTCATTGCAACGCTGCAGATTTGACTCGGAAACGCACGGTCGGTCATCAGATAAATATAGTGCGTTCAAAATTTTACTCGAGTCGCTCAGAAACTGACGAAAATAGGTTTCTCATCAGGACGTGCGAGGTTCTCGCTTGCGTGAAGCACACGCCACGAATGAATACAAGATATTGATCTCGAAAGTGCGGCTGGAGCGCCGAAAATCGTCGTGCACGAGCCTAAAATGCTTAAGCACCTGTAACATATCTATGGTATTTTCATATTCAATCTTCAATAGAACATGAAATGAATAGAACAATGTTTTGAAATTAGTCAAGAGATCGATAAGAGCGCAAATATTAGCGTATTCAATGCGGATTTCAAGAGGAAATGGGTAAATACGCTTTACTTTAGTCCTAAGCCGAGGTGTAAGCGCCGGTGACCTCTTTACAATTCTACAATGCGCACTGGAGCAACTATACAGTTGTTCCATGTACTGTTGGTAGAGTAGTAAAGAATAGATAAGCGTCCACGGTGCTGATATTCCGGGGAATGAATACAGTTCTCGGAGAACGTACCGTACCACTGGCAAGCCGTATTCCATATATGTTCGATTCGTAGGATCCAGAAATTCGACCAGGAAACGGTCTGATTATCATTTACATAAAGCTAATTACAATCCAATTCGCTCCCCAATCGACGACTGAGACCTGGGAAGACGCATCTTGGATCTGAACAGCGGCACTAGGTAATGAGACATGTTCACCTCCTCACCCCGTTCGCGGTTTCCAGAGCAAAAAGAAGCTCTCATCGCCTACACGCCAAGGGGACCCTTAGATACATATCATTATTACGTGGCACTGCGGTGCTGAGCGCTGAGCGCGGCGCTCCGAGCAGCAGGAAGATGGTGCGTGCTCCTGCAGTGCTGCTTCACTCGGAATGCAATTGCAGATGGATTTCTTAATTATATATAAAACCGCGGTCAGGAACTCTAGATTACATAGTAAACTACCTACGTTCAAGATATGGGAGCTGCGCGATACCTCGTTGACGAGATATGCATTGTGCCACCCACAGACAGCCCTCTGGATCTCCGTCTCGAAATTGCATTCGAAACGCAATTCAAACGGGGGTCTAGAAATGCCGTATCAACTCGGTCCATCAGGCGATCACGGAGCCTGTCAGGCGACAATACACTAGAACACTCGTCAATTTTCTGCGATTCTAGTGGAAGATATGGAGCGGGCGTGCGTGAATAACAGTGAAACGGCCGTTTCTTCAATTTCCGGGGTGGTTCTTTCACCTGGGCGGTGGGTCTAGACATGGCGCGAGTTCCGGTAGGGTCATTTCGTGTGGGATATTCGGATGGAGAGTATGCGATGCCGTGGCGGCGAGGATGCGTTTGTGAGACGCATGAATCTGCGTATGCGACTGAATACCTGTAAAAGCACGTCTGTAAAGTATAGCTTTCAATGAGAACTAAAGAGGGATGAAAGAGGTATACATACCAGGAGGAAGGTATTGAATTTCAACGGAGAGACGGCCGATCTCGCGTAGGGGAAGGGGTAGCGGAGGCGCTGCATCAATTCCGCGCTCGCTTAATTTGTTGGTCGCGCACGACCCTGCACACACGCCAATGCGCCGAAACCTGTTTATTCACTCCCACTACGTACACGGTTCCTACGTGTATAAAAGGCAAGCTGGACTTGCCATTTCCCTCATCCCCTCGTCCTCTCTCCTCTCCTCCTCCTCTGCTTTCTTCTCTTCCTCTCTTCGTCTTCGACGCGCCTCTTCGGTAAGCGCTCTCCTCTCGAGAGGACCTCGTTGTCGTCACTGACAGCGCCCACCCACAGGAATTCGCTGTCGCCGTCGTCGTCGACACGCCCTCTGCCTGGTAAGTTTGAAGCCTCTTCGTCTCTCGACACGACGCTGACCTCCTCGAGTGCCAGGCTTCTTCTCCGATACGCGCCTTTCCCTGACGATGCTGGCAGTGCCGCGATGTACGTGTTTACCCTCCTATTCATCCTCTTCATTTGCTGACCACGTTGCCATTTCGCCGCAGGGACAAACGCGCCGCCACGACGAGCAATGTATGTAGCGGCTACGCATCATCGACATTGTTGAAGTGCTGATTTTTTGTCCTGTAGGTGTGCAACGGTCAGTGATCGACATGCGAACGAAGAGTGGGATACGCGCCGCCTCCTCATCCACACTGCCAGCACACCATGCTGACGATGACGAGCGGTACGTTGACAGCTACGCGTCGTCGACATTCTTGAGCGCTGATTTTTTGTCCTCGCAAGTTAAAAAAGTTAAAATGTCAGTGAACGTACGAAGGGTAAGTGAACGGCTACGCATCGTCGACATTGTTTGCTGACGATCACGTTTGTAGCCAATACACATCACCCTTTCTCGACGCTACCGACACCCATGCACGCTCGCCGCGTAGTCCGCGAGTTTCGAATCGACCGCGACGCGCCTCAAGCCCCCGCAAACCGAACCGCTGACGAACCGCTTGAGGGTAGACGACAGGATGGGGTGGCGCGAGGGCGAGACACTGACGGTGGATTCAGGGTGCAAGGGTGTCCTAGGCATGGTAAGTCTCAGCATTATCCATACACGTATTCTAACGCACCTCTGATGACATCCCTTCCCTTCCTTATCCACGAGATCGAGATCGAGGGCGACCCATTCCTCTCAAGCGAGATGATGAAGCATGGCGGCCAACATCTGAATGACGATTGAATATGAGGGACGACACGACGAATGCAGGGCTGATGGCTAAAATCGTGGACTAGGTGAGTAACGAACGTCTTTCTGCTTGTAATTTCGACTTACCTCTGTCCTTGTCATCCGTGCTGAGTGGGTACGGGTGCTGTTGCGGCGCACCGGGTGATTTCTGGCGGCGACGATGTCGGTGCTTCCTGGGCTCTGGCGGCGGTGCTGCGCGGGCATGTCCGTCACGGCGAGAGTGATTTTCGGCTGAAAAACGATGTTTTGGTGAGTTCTCGACGACTTGACGCGATGATTACGACTCACCCGACCTATCCCTCCACACTGATCTCGCCGCGTCGTATAGATGTCAGGCGGGCTGAATTGCGGCGACGAGGGGTGATTTTCGGCTGAAAATCCGAGTCTGGGTGAGTTTTTGACATTTTTGTGCGATTCTTTTGGCTTACCGAGACCTAATCATCCATCCTCATCTTGCTAGGTCATGCAGATGTCAGGCGCACATGGATTGCTGCGACAAGAGGTCATTTTTCGTTGAAAAAATCTGTGTTTTGGTGAGTTTTCGACGTTTTGGGCGATTTCTTCTGGCTTACGAACTCCAAAGTCCTTAGTGCATCGTGCAGGGGTGGATAGACGTCAGGCGCAGGTGGACTGTGGGAGCTGGGATCTAAAAGTAGATTTGAGTGAGTTTTTGTCGTTTTTGAGTGATTCTTTTGGGCTGACCTACATGTATGCAACGACGATCGAGTTGTGGGACCGTTGCTGAGACGCAGAGGGGTCGGGAATGGCCTTAAACAGGAAAATAGGTGATCTTTGCGAGCCGTGGACCATTTTCGGCAGCAGCGAGGCACAGGGCGATGCCTTTTTGCTGACGGCGTCGTTTGGGGTGCAGCGGTCGCACTCTTGCCAGCGAGGGACGAGGTTTGACCGAAAATACGTGATTTGGCGAGCTTGCGGGGTGCGGATGCACTCTTTTTTGGCGTGGCTCGATGCTATGCACTTGTGTGCGTGTGAGAGGAGCATCGGGTGGGGTGGGACGTGCGAGGGATGGTGAGAAGGTATTTACGGATGCGCGGGGCCCGATCGTGAGTAACATCGTAATTTCTTGTTATCTTGACTTGACACCATCGCCGCTGTGTGCTGCCAGCGCTTTGGAGGCGCAGCGAGGGATGGGATGCATGGACGACAAAGGGACGACGACGAGGGAGGGACAGGGGAAGGCGGATGGGACAGGGGAAGGGCTGCAAGAGAGGAAGGAGCGAGTGGTAAGTGCAGCTCCCTGTGGCCTACTGATGCAAAACTCACTGGTCTTTTGAATTCCGCAGCCGGTCCGAAACGCGGGCATGTGCCCGTAAACGATCCCACCGATATCTCGTCGGCGCAGTGCGTCTCCGGTGCGATCGCGGTCCTGCAAGGGAAGGAGAGAGGGGATGGATGCACTGCGAAAATGGGGGCAAGTGCGATGGGACAGCGTGGGTCGGCGGCAAAAGAGGAGGATGCGAAGTGAGGTTAGGCGCCCTGAGATGCGTAGTCCATCTCGTGAGTCGTGAGAGAAAATCTCGTAATACCTTTTTGTTGAGTCAAAAAACTTGCGAAAAGTTATTCTCTTTCCCCAACGTCGAGAAGGGATTCACAGGTATCAAACTGTCCTATATCTCTCTATACCTTAATTCCGTTCTACCTCTACAATAACACCGGATTTTTGAACATTATCTGCATCTCGACTATCAAGGGCCCACCATCGTCAGCTCTTTCATCTTTTTTCTGAAGTTTCTCCATCGCATATTCGACGCTAGTCAAGGAGAGCCTTGAGATATTTTTTTGGCATCAACACCACATCGACCGGGGCCCTCATTTCCGGACCCTATATATACCTCGCCGGCCACCGCCCGGCGTTTTGACCATGACGTAAAACAACCGGCTACCGAATATAAGTAGTGCATCGAACGCCCAGATAATCTCAGAAGCTGCCACCAGTAATGTCGACGTCAAAGGATCCGCCTTTATACCAAGGCGGCCCGCTCCTCCTCCTCAACCAGCGAAAGGGGTGGCAGGACCGTTCTCATGGATCAAACCCGCGCTCAGATCAAGACGCACCGTCAAGACTTGGATACGATGCGTCGTCGCGTTCACGGCGACTGTGGTGCTGATGGTGGGGACGAAGACGTCGAATACGATGGGACAGGCGGCGTTCTTTTGCGTGTGAGTGGGGATTTTGGGTCTACGAGGTGTTGCTCGTCTAACGGCATTATGCAGGATTGTATCGGTCATACTACCTCCAAGCTTAGCGCTTTCGGTGTTCATTATGGCTGCGACGACGTTGCTGGTTGGTATGCTTTGGGATGGGCATTTGGAAACGCCGCCATGGCTGCGGCCCTCGCTGCTAGGAGTTCATCACTGTTAGCACAGCAGAGGCAAGAAGTAGGGTCAATGTGAGTGAATTTGCAGGATTCAAACATTGGAATTATGGCTCATTTCTGTTCGTGATCCAGGCTGAACCCGAATTCAACTATACCTGTCGCTCTCCAAACGCAAATATTTGTTTTTTCACGGATTGTTCTTGGACCCACGGTTCGTTCAGGCGCAAATTTCATCGAAGCAATAACAATTTATGTTTTACAGATCCTCAGCAGTTTATGGCGCTTTCCTCTTCGTAGGAGCCTTTGCCATGGGTGCCCTGCGTGCATATCTGCCCAATCTCACCCTTTTGTCGCTATTCGGTACAATTGTCCTGGATGTGGTAAGTCCGCCCCTTGCCGCATGCACCTAGGTCTGTTAGCTGATTCCTCTGTTAATAGATCTGTACTATCGGCCCTCGTAAGTCTTTTGTACCATATGAAATTGTCCCTATTCACGAGCTCCTAATATTTTGACATCTAGTCCTTCCGACCGAAAACTATACCTCGCCAAGACTTCCTCATCCCAACGTCTTTCTATGTCTGCGTCGCCTCACCTCCCTGGTGCTAGTATTTCCTGAAAGTTTGAGCCATGCCTGGCTGTAAGTTCTCACCTCCCACCACCCTCAGTCCCTGCAACTAAAGCTACTGTAGAACTTCCCTGCGCGAAGACCTCTGGACAGTGAGTCCTATCACTATTCCTATCCCACCCTCTTGCCAGCCGAGCTCACCTGCCTGCAGCCGATCCTCGACTCCTTCGCCTGCAGTCTGAGGCTCTCCGCTTGAGCCCGTCAGACCAGGCCGCGTGGGCGGAGATAACCGCTACAGGGATCGATTTACGAGAAAATGTGATGAGGGCGAAGAAAAGATGTGATTGACTACCCAAAAAGGAAAAATCTATTTATAAACGCCAAAAACGAGCCTTCTTCGTTTCACACGCTCCTCCTTTTTTTCAGACGCGCAGAGTTTCTCCCCCCGAAGGCCAGGAAATACTCCGCCAAAACATAGCCCCCTCCAGGTTAGTAACAGTTGAACAGGATGAAAAGGGGAGGGTTCATCTGGGCAGCAGTAAGCAACTCACATGTTTCGTGCCAGAGGCGTAGAGTCCACGGGATGAGAAGGTCGAGGGGTGCGCATAAGCATCACAAGTTAGACACATGACGCGTACATCACAAAATAACCTACTCACATCCAAGTTCATTCCAGCGGCGCAGGGTCGGCTCGCTGTGCTGCTCTCAGTGGATGTGCAGAAATTAAAATTGAGGTTCTGTGCCATATATTAGACATTCCGCAGATGCACAAATCATGATAAAAACACTTACCTCCGCAAAGAGGCAATTTATACTCGACTGTCTCATCAAATCCGCTTGCTGCGAGGCAGAAAAATGGTGTATTCGACAGATATGGGCACTAAACAATGCAGAAACTTTATCAGCACATGCGGGAATGTGCATCAAAATAAACACTTACCAACTGTCATTGCGACGTTCCTCGGCGGAAGCAAGCATGGTTCGCCGGGCACCCAAATATCAAATTAGAATTTTCTTGCGCACTTCCTGTGGGAGTTGAATCAATTATATATACTCTCCCACATCTCAACACCCAAATATGCACCGTATACTTCAAGACATCACTTGGGAAAACACTAAGATCACTGTTTGCCAGACGTCTAAATATCAAATTAGCATTTCTGTGCACAAATACTATAAACACGAAGACATACCTCAATGTCCAGCATCAAGCCGCTGCACCAGAGGGGCCACATCTGCTCGCCGCGGCGCAAAAATATCTTGTTCTCGAGGTGGTATGTCTGTGTTATAGCCGCTAAACAGTCTGGGAACTTCATGAGTACATTGCATGAATGGACATTGCCAAAAGAGTGCATACAATGTTGCCATTCCCAAAGGCCTCAGTTCGCCGGACATCCAAATATCAAATTATAATTTCTGCGGGCCAATTATCAGCATAGACTATACAGAATAGACGTACATGCATACCTTGCTCATCCCACAGTCGTACCCTTTGACGTGCATGAGGTGGGCGCCTAAATAGAATGTCAGAACACAGTAGCTATGAGATGTAATTGACTATGCACATACCTCAGTGGATGACGTTGACTAGACAATCCACGAGCATAGCATTGGCATAAAGAAGGGAAAGGGCACTTGGGGCGTCCCATGAACTCCCTCGCTCTTTATACACTTTTTTTTGCCAAGCGCTGACAAATGAATCTGCACTTCCCATCCAAGTTCCAGACCCCCACCCTTCTTCTAGCGTCTAATCAATTGCGCTCATGCAGGGTAGTATCCGAATATAATGCCTACCTCCGAATACCTTCTCGATGTATTTCTCCTCACCGCGCAAGGAATTCTCCGCGTTCTCAATCCATTGAGTCAACAGAAGGAGGAAATATCACATCTTCAATTCCAATTTTTCCTCTTTTTTTTCAGCATGTATCCCCTCCGTAGAGCTCCTCAAAGTGAGGGACCATCACCGCTCAATATTAGAAGCCATCGCTGCGTATCCAGGGTGCGAATTCTCCGTGTTCCGCTTAATACTCCCAGACTCCCAATTCGGTAACCGCTTGCCCGTTTATATCCTCCACTTCCCCTTTGTCTCTATTATATCTTGTGCTCACAAATATACAATTCTATTGGGAATGTCTTGCATGTATCAAGACGCTGTCATAGGGAGGGGGATGTATGTCCTGTTGGGAGCCAAGAGCCGAGATTCGGGGACACAAAGCTATTTTACATAAAATTGACATAAAATTGACAAAGGCAAACACACAAGTTTACCGCTATTCAATGGCGTGAAACACACGCCAACTTGCCCTTTCCGATCGCACCATCTTCTTAGCTCACTCCACGGAAAAATCAATTTTCACATCGGATCGAATTCCGTCCGTGTCGCGTCGTCTCTCGTCGACACCCCACTTTCCACCTCCCCTCCCCCAATCCCCCTTCACACATTGATCATCTCCCCCACTGCTAGCGCCTTTCTCTCGGTGAAATTCCAGCAAGCACATGTACTTCAGTATGTCCTCCTGCAATGCACAATTTTATTCTCTAACACCATCTCACCATGCAGCTCCCCGGTCCCAATTCTACTGGCTTAGGTTTCCAAATCCTCTGGCTCCCCATGATCGTTGTTCTCTTTGTTTCAACACCAGTATCATGCTGTCATTCTACAAGGTTGTAGTTGCACCCGAGAAACTCACGTATGTTGCACTACTCGTCATGTTTACTGAAACTTACCATGCACCCTCAGTAGCCCGCATCATGCCCTCGAGAACTCCTTTAATTGCAATTCTGCCTCCCATCTATGCACATCAAACCAGCACACCTCTCTGCACTCAAATTTCGGGTCCACACACTTCCACTGAGCCGAAATATGTTCAGTACTCCGCATTCACATTCAGGGAGCTCGGGGATTGGCCAGGGAAACTAGAGGAGTGCGCACCATTGGCACGGTGTTGTGCATTGCGCCGTGTGTTGCGTAAAGACGAAGCGGCGTGGTCTGCAGCATGATTGCATCGGAAAAACATTGAGTATAGACGCTTAGATTACATGTTTGATAGCTAATACATATATTGATTTTAAACTATCACTAGCTCGTTCCTATATCCTGCATCTCAACGGCGTCATATCCCTCTATTTTCCACGAGTAAACACTGCTTTTGCCTATCTCATTTACATAACCTTCTTGCTAACATTGTATCTAACTTCCAGGACGTGAATGACGGCTTGAAATAGGCATAAAATGCGTCTTGCATCTGCGAAATCTGCGATATTTCAGCCGGCGATGCTTTAGCGCCCACAGAGAATGACCGTATTTCTCATGTTGGGTACTTTACATCACAAAGTTGCTCACTGTATGACTTTAGGAACTAGTTCATTTCATTGCAACGCTGCAGATTTGACTCGGAAACGCACGGTCGGTCATCAGATAAATATAGTGCGTTCAAAATTTTACTCGAGTCGCTCAGAAACTGACGAAAATAGGTTTCTCATCAGGACGTGCGAGGTTCTCGCTTGCGTGAAGCACACGCCACGAATGAATACAAGATATTGATCTCGAAAGTGCGGCTGGAGCGCCGAAAATCGTCGTGCACGAGCCTAAAATGCTTAAGCACCTGTAACATATCTATGGTATTTTCATATTCAATCTTCAATAGAACATGAAATGAATAGAACAATGTTTTGAAATTAGTCAAGAGATCGATAAGAGCGCAAATATTAGCGTATTCAATGCGGATTTCAAGAGGAAATGGGTAAATACGCTTTACTTTAGTCCTAAGCCGAGGTGTAAGCGCCGGTGACCTCTTTACAATTCTACAATGCGCACTGGAGCAACTATACAGTTGTTCCATGTACTGTTGGTAGAGTAGTAAAGAATAGATAAGCGTCCACGGTGCTGATATTCCGGGGAATGAATACAGTTCTCGGAGAACGTACCGTACCACTGGCAAGCCGTATTCCATATATGTTCGATTCGTAGGATCCAGAAATTCGACCAGGAAACGGTCTGATTATCATTTACATAAAGCTAATTACAATCCAATTCGCTCCCCAATCGACGACTGAGACCTGGGAAGACGCATCTTGGATCCCTGAACAGCGGCACTAGGTAATGAGACATGTTCACCTCCTCACCCCGTTCGCGGTTTCCAGAGCAAAAAGAAGCTCTCATCGCCTACACGCCAAGGGGACCCTTAGATACATATCATTATTACGTGGCACTGCGGTGCTGAGCGCTGAGCGCGGCGCTCCGAGCAGCAGGAAGATGGTGCGTGCTCCTGCAGTGCTGCTTCACTCGGAATGCAATTGCAGATGGATTTCTTAATTATATATAAAACCGCGGTCAGGAACTCTAGATTACATAGTAAACCCTACGTTCAAGATATGGGAGCTGCGCGATACCTCGTTGACGAGATATGCATTGTGCCACCCACAGACAGCCCTCTGGATCTCCGTCTCGAAATTGCATTCGAAACGCAATTCAAACGGGGGTCTAGAAATGCCGTATCAACTCGGTCCATCAGGCGATCACGGAGCCTGTCAGGCGACAATACACTAGAACACTCGTCAATTTTCTGCGATTCTAGTGGAAGATATGGAGCGGGCGTGCGTGAATAACAGTGAAACGGCCGTTTCTTCAATTTCCGGGGTGGTTCTTTCACCTGGGCGGTGGGTCTAGACATGGCGCGAGTTCCGGTAGGGTCATTTCGTGTGGGATATTCGGATGGAGAGTATGCGATGCCGTGGCGGCGAGGATGCGTTTGTGAGACGCATGAATCTGCGTATGCGACTGAATACCTGTAAAAGCAGTCTGTAAAGTTATAGCTTTCAATGAGAAACTAAAGAGGGATGAAAGAGGTATACATACCAGGAGGAAGGTATTGAATTTCAACGGAGAGACGGCCGATCTCGCGTAGGGGAAGGGGTAGCGGAGGCGCTGCATCAATTCCGCGCTCGCTTAATTTGTTGGTCGCGCACGACCCTGCACACACACGCCAATGCGCCGAAACCTGTTTATTCACTCACTACGTACACGGTTCCTACGTGTATAAAAGGCAAGCTGGACTTGCCATTTCCCTCATCCCCTCGTCCTCTCCTCTCTCTCCTCCTCTCTGCTTTCTTCTCTTCCTCTCTTCGTCTTCGACGCGCCTCTTCGGTAAGCGCTCTCCTCTCGAGAGGACCTCGTTGTCGTCACTGACAGCGCCACCCACAGGAATTCGCTGTCGCCGTCGTCGTCGACACGCCCTCTGCCTGGTAAGTTTGAAGCCTCTTCGTCTCTCGACACGACGCTGACCTCCTCGAGTGCCAGGCTTCTTCCTCGATACGCCGCCCTTTCCCTGACGATGCTGGCAGTGCCCGATGTACGTGTTTACCTCCCTATTCATCCTCTTCATTTGCTGACCACGTTGCCATTTCGCCGCAGGGACAAACGCGCCGCCGACGACGAGCAATGGTATGTAGACGGCTACGCATCATCGACATTGTTGAGTGCTGATTTTTTGTCCTGTAGGTGTGCAACGGTCAGTGATCGACATGCGAACGAAGAGTGGGATACGCGCCGCCTCCTCATCCACACTGCCAGCACACCATGCCTGACGATGACGAGCGCAGTACGTTGACAGCTACGCGTCGTCGACATTCTTGAGCGCTGATTTTTTGTCCTCCAAGTTAAAAAGTTAAAATGTCAGTGAACGTACGAAGGGTAAGTGAACGGCTACGCATCGTCGACATTGTTTGCTGACGATCACGTTTGTAGCCAATACACATCACCCTTTCTCGACGCTACCGACACCCATGCACGCTCGCCGCTAGTCCGCGAGGTTTCGAATCGACCGCGACGCGCCTCAAGCCCCCGCCGAACCGAACCGCTGACGAACCGCTTGAGGGTAGACGACAGGATGGGGTGGCGCGAGGGCGAGACGCTGACGGTCGGATTCAGGGTGCAAGGGTGTCCTAGGCATGGTAAGTCTCAGCATTATCCCATACACGTATTCCTAACGCACCTCTGATGACATCCCTTCCCTTCCTTATCCACGCAGATCGAGATCGAGGGCGACCCATTCCTCTCAAGCGAGATGACGAAGCCATGGCGCGCCAACATCTGAATGACGATTGAATATGAGGGCGACGACACGACGAATGCAGGGCTGATGGCTAAAAATCGTGGACTAGGTGAGTAACGAACGTCTTTCTGCTTGTAATTTCGACTTACCTCTGTCCTTGTCGTGCTGAGTGGGTAGGGTGCTGTTGCGGCGCGCCGGGTGATTTCTGGCGGCGACGATGTCGGTGCTTCCTGGGCTCTGGCGGCGGTGCTGCGCGGGCATGTCCGTCACCGGCGAGAGATGATTTTCGGCTGAAAAACGATGTTTTGGTGAGTTCTCGACGACTTGACGCGATGATTACGACTCACCCGAACCCTATCCTCCACACTGATCTCGCCCGGTCGTATAGATGTCAGGCGGGGCTGAATTGCGGCGACGAGGGGTGATTTTCGGCTGAAAATCCGAGTCTGGGTGAGTTTTTGACATTTTTGTGCGATTCTTTGGGACTTACCGAGACCTAATCATCCATCCTCATCTTGCTAGGTCATGCAGATGTCAGGCGCACATGGATTGCTGCGACAAGAGGTCATTTTCGTTGAAAAATCTGTGTTTTGGTGAGTTTTCGACGTTTTCGGGCGATTTCTTCTGGCTTACCGAACTCCAAAGTCCTTAGTGCATCGTGCAGGGGTGGATAGACGTCAGGCGCAGGTGGACTGTGGGAGCTGGGATCTAAAAACGTAGATTTGAGTGAGTTTTTGTCGTTTTTGAGTGATTCTTTTGGCTGACCTACATGTATGCAACGACGATCGAGTTGTGGGACCGTTGCTGAGACGCAGAGGGGTCGGGAATGGCCTTTAAACAGGAAAATAGGTGATCTTGCGAGCCGTGGACCGTTTTTCGGCAGCAGCGAGGCACAGGGCGATGCCTTTTTGCTGACGGCGTCGTTTGGGGGTGCAGCGGTCGCACTCTTGCCAGCGAGGGACGAGGTTTGACCGAAAATACGTGATTTGGCGAGCTTGCGGGGTGCGGATGCACTCTTTTTTGGCGTGGCTCGATGCTATGCACTTGTGTGCGTGTGAGAGGAGCATCGCGGTGGGGATGGGACGTGCGAGGGGATGGTGAGAAGGTATTTACGGATGCGCGGGGCCCGATCGTGAGTAACATCGTAATTTCTTTGTTATCTTGACTTGACACCATCGCCGCTGTGTGCTGCCAGCGCTTTGGAGGCGCAGCGAGGGATGGGATGCATGGACGACAAAGGGACGACGACGAGGGAGGGACAGGGGAAGGCGGGATGGGACAGGGGAAGGGCTGCAAGAGAGGAAGGAGCGAGTGGTAAGTGCAGCTCCCTGTGGCCTACTGATGCAAAACTCACTGGTCTTTGAATTCCTGCGCAGCCGGTCCGAAACGCGGGCATGTGCCCGTAAACGATCCCACCGATATCTCGTCGGCGCAGTGCGTCTCCGGTGCGATCGCGGTCCTGCAAGGGAAGGAGAGAGGGGATGGATGCACTGCGAAAATGGGGGCAAGTGCGATGGGACAGCGTGGGTCGGCGGCAAAAGAGGAGGATGCGAAGTGAGGTTAGGCGCCCTGAAAGGCGTGTCGTGCCCAGTCCAATCTCGTGAGTCGTGAGAGAAAATCTGGTAATCTTTTGTCGAGTCCGTCGTCGAAAAACTTGCGAAAAATTATCTCTCTTTCCCCAACGTCGAGAAGGGATTCACAGGTATCAAACTGTCCTATATCTCTCTATACCTTAATTCCGTTCTACCTCTACAATAACACCGGATTTTTGAACTCATTATCTGCATCTCGACTATCAAGGGCCACCATCGTCAGCTCTTTCATCTTTTTTCTGAAGTTTCTCCATCGCATATTCGACGCTAGTCAAGGCGAGCCTTGAGATATTTTTTTGGCATCAACACTCACATCGACCGGGGCCCTCATTTCCGACGACCCTATATATACCTCGCCGGCCACCGCCCGGCGTTTTGACCATGACGTAAAAACAACCGGCTACCGAATATAAGTAGTGCATCGAACGCCCAGATAATCTCAGAAGCTGCCACCAGTAATGTCGACGTCAAAGGATCCGCCTTTATACCAAGGCGGCCCCGCCTCCTCAACTCAACCAGCGAAAGGGTGGCAGGACCGTTCTCATGGATCAAACCCGCGCTCAGATCAAGACGCACCGTCAAGACTTGGATACGATGCGTCGTCGCGTTCACGGCGACTGTGGTGCTGATGGTGGGGACGAAGACGTCGAATACGATGGGACAGGCGGCGTTCTTTTGCGTGTGAGTGGGGATTTTGGGTCTACGAGGCGTTGCTCGTCTAACGGCATTATGCAGGATTGTATCGGTCATACTACCTCCAAGCTTAGCGCTTTCGGTGTTCATTATGGCTGCGACGACATTGCTGGTTGGTATGCTTTTGGGATGGGCATTTGGAAACGCCGCCATGGCTGCGGCCCTCGCTGCTAGGAGTTCATCACTGTTAGCACAGCAGAGGCAAGAAGTAGGGTCAATGTGAGTGAATTTGCAGGATTCAAACATTGGAATTATGGCTCATTTCTGTTCGTGATCCAGGCTGAACCCAAATTCAACTATACCTGTCGCTCTCCAAACGCAAATATTTGTTTTTCACGGATTGTTCTTGGACCCACGGTTCGTTCAGGCGCCAAATTTCATCGAAGCAATAACCAATTTATGTTTTACAGATCCTCAGCAGTTTATGGCGCTTTCCTCTTCGTAGGAGCCTTCGCCATGGGTGCCCTGCGTGCATATCTGCCCAATCTCACCCTTTTGTCGCTATTCGGTACAATTGTCCTGGATGTGGTAAGTCCGCCCCTTGCCGCATGCACCTAGGTCTGTTAGCTGATTCCTCTGTTAATAGATCTGTACTATCGGCCCTCGTAAGTCTTTTGCGTCATATGAAATTGTCCCTATTCACGAGCTCCTACTATTTTGACATCTAGTCCTTCCGACCGAAAACTATACCCTCGCCAAGATGTGATTGACTACCCAAAAAGGAAAAATCTATTTATAAATGCCAAAAACGAGCCTTCTTCGTTTCACACGCTCCTCCTTTTTTTCAGACGCGCAGAGTTTCTCCCCGCCCAAAGGCCAGGAAATACTCCGCCAAAACATGGCCCCTCCAGGTTAGTAACAGTCGAACAGGATAAAAAGGGGAGGGTTCATCTGGGCAGCAGTAAGCTCGTGCCAGAGGCGTAGAGTCCACGGGATGAGAAGGTCGAGGGGTGCGCATAAGCATCACAAAGTAGACACATGACACGTACATCACAAAATAACCTACTCACATACAATTTTATACCGCTCACTGAAATCAAAATTGAGGTCCTGTGCAGTATATTAGACATTTCGCAGATGCACAAATTATGATAAAAACACTTACCTCCGCAAAGAGGCAATTTATACTCGACTGCCTCATCAAATCCGCTTGCTGCGAGGCAGAAAAATGGTGTATTCGACAGATATGGGCGCTAGACAACGCGGAAACTTGATCAGCACACGCAGGAATGACCATCAAAATAAACACTTACCAACTGTCATTGCAACGTTCCTCGGCGGAAGCAAGCATGGTTCGCCGGACACCCAAATATCAAATTAGAATTTTCATGCGCACTTCCTGTGGGAGTTCAATCAATTATACATACTCTCACACATCTCAACGCACCGTATACTTCAAGACATCACTTGGGAAAACACTAAGATCACTGTTTGCCAGACGTCTAAATATCAAATTAGCATTTCTGTGCACAAATACTATAAACACAAAGATGTACCTCAATGTCCAGCATCAAGCCGCTGCACCAGAAGGGGCCACATCTGCTCGCCGCGGGGCAAAATATCTTGTTCTCGAGTGTGTATGTCTGGTTATAGCCGCTAAACAGTCCGGGAACTTCATGAGTACATTGCATGAATGGCATTGCAAAAGAGTGCGTACAATGTTGCCATTCCCAAAGGCCTCAGTTCGCCGGACATCCAAATATCAAATTAATAATTCTGCGGGCCAAATATCAGCAAGACTATACAGAATAGGCGTACATGCATACCTTGCTCATCCACAGTCGTACCCTTTGACGTGCATGAGGTGGGCGCCTAAATAGAATGTCAGAACACAGTAGCTATGAGATGTAATTGACTATGCACATACCTCAGTGGATGACGTTGACTAGACAATCCATGAGCATAGCATTGGCATAAAGAAGGGAAGGGCACTTGGGGCGTCCCATGAACTCCCTCGCTCTTTATACACTTTTTTTTGCCAAGCGCTGACAAATGAATCCCACTTCCCATCCAAGTTCCAGACCCCCAACCTTCTTCTAGCGTCTAATCAATTGCGCTCATGCAGGGTAGACTCCGAATATGATGCCTACCTCCGAATACCTTCTCGATGTATTTCTCCTCACCGCGCAAGGAATTCTCCGCGTTCTAAATCCATTGAGTCAACAGAAGGAGGAAATATCACATCTTCAATTCCAATTTTCCTCTTTTTTTCAGCATGTATCCCCTCCGTAGAGCTCCTCAAAGTGAGGGACCATCACCGCTCAATATTAGAAGCCATCGCTGCGTATCCAGGTGCAAATTCTCCGTGTTCCGCTTAATACTCCCAGACTCCCAATTCGGTAACCGCTTGCCCGTTTATATCTCCACTTCCCCTTTGTCTCTATTATATCTTGTGCTCACAAATATACAATTCTATTGGGAATGTCTTGCATGTATCAAGACGCTGTCATAGGGAGGGGGATGTATGTCCTGTTGGGAGCCAAGAGCCGAGATTCGGGGACAACAAAGCTATTTTACATAAAATTGACAAAGTTAACACACAAATTTACCGCTATTCAATGGCGTGAAACACACGCCAACTCGCCTTTCCGATCGCACCATCTTCTCAGCTCACTCCACGGAAAAATCAATTTTCACATCGGATCGAATTCCGTCCGTGTCGCGTCGTTCTCGTCGACACCCCACTTTCCACCTCCTCCCCAATCCTCCTTCACACATTGATCACGCCTTTCTCTCGGTGAAATTCCAGCAAGCACATGTACTTCAGTATGTCCTCCTGCAATGCACAATTTTATTCTCTAACACGATCTCGCCAGTCCCAATTCTACCTGGCTTAGGTTTCCATATTTTCTGGCTCCCCATGATCGTTGTTCTCTTTGTTTCAACACCAGTATCCCCCCTGCACGCTGTCATTCTACAAGGTTGTAGTTGCACCCGAGAAACTCACGTATGTTGCACTACTGTACTATTACGACCAAGTGTTCAGTCACATGTCATTTTGGCTTGTGAACTGAACACTTGGTGCAAATGTCATAGGTCATTTGGGCTCAAAGTTGTGCTTAGTCAGCAGATTTGGGTTTTTTTGCGCTTTTTGACACAAAAATTTTCCAAAATGGCCACGAATTGGACCCTTAATTGCCTAATGGGGACGAGTGAACACCTAACCCAGTGAACACCTTGTGTCATATGTCATATGGCGTGAACACTTGGTCGTAATAGTACAGTACTCGTCATGTTTACTGAAACTTACCATGCACCCTCAGTAGCCCGCATCATGTCCTCGAGAACTCCTTTAATTGCAATGCTGCCCACCCCATCTATGCACATCAAACCAGCACACCTCTCCGTGCTCAAGCCTCAAATTTCGGGTTCACACACTTCCACTGAGCCGAAATACATTCGGTACTTCGCATTCACATTCATGGAGCTCGGGGATCAGCCAGGGAAACTAGAGGAGTGCGCACCATTGGCACGGTGTTGTGCTTTGCATCGCGTGTTGCGTAAAGACGAAGCGGCGTGGTCTGCAGCATGATTGCATCGGAAAAACATTGAGTATAGACGCTTAGATTACATGTAATTTGATAGCTAATACATATATTGATTTTAAACTATCACTAGCTCGTTCCTATATCCTGCATCTCAACGGCGTCATATCCCTCTATTTTCCACGAGTAAACACTGCTTTTGCCTATCTCATTTACATAACCTTCTTGCTAACATTGTATCTAACTTCCAGGACGTGAATGACGGCTTGAAATAGGCATAAAATGCGTCTTGCATCTGCGAAATCTGCGATATTTCAGCCGGCGATGCTTTAGCGCCCACGGAGAATGACCGTATTTCTCATGTTGGGTACTTTACATCACAAAGTTGCTCACTGTATGACTTTAGGAACTAGTTCATTTCATTGCAACGCTGCAGATTTGACTCGGAAACGCACGGTCGGTCATCAGATAAATATAGTGCGTTCAAAATTTTACTCGAGTCGCTCAAAAACTGACAAAAATAGGTTTCTCATCGGGACGTGCGAGGTTCTCGCTTGCGTGAAGCACACGCCATGAATGAATACAAGATATTAATCCTGAAAGTGCGGCTGGAGCGCCGAAAATCATCGTGCACGAGCCTAAAATGCTTAAGCGCCCGTAACATATCTATGGTATTTTCATATTCAATCTTCAATAGAACATGAAATGAATAGAACAATGTTTTGAAATTAGTCAAGAGATCGATAAGAGCGCAAATATTAGCGTATTCAATGCGGATTTCAAGAGGAAATGGGTAAATACGCTTTACTTTAGTCCTAAGCCGAGGTGTAAGCGCCGGTGACCTCTTTACAATTCTACAATGCGCACTAGAACAACTATACAGTTGTTAAATGTACAGTTGGTCGAGTAGTAGAGAATAGACAAGCGTCCACGGTGCTGATATTCCGAAGAATGAATACAATCTAAGTTCTCGGAGAACGTACCGTACCACTGGCAAGCCGTATTCCATATGTTCGATTCGTAGGATCCAGAAATTCGGCCAGAAAATGGTCTGATTATTATTTACATAAAGCTAATTACAATCCAATTCGCTTCCCAATTGACGATCGAGACCTGGGAAGACGCATCTTGGATTCTTGAACAGCGGCACTAGGTAATGAGACATGTTCACCTCCTCACCCCGTTCGCGGTTTCCAGAGCAAAAAGAAGCTCTCATCGAATACATGCCAAGGGGACCCTTAGATACATATCACCATTACGTGACACTGCGGCGCTGAGTGCTGAGCGCGGCGCTCCGAGCAGCAGGAAGATGGTGCGTGCTCCTGCAGTGCTGCTTCACTCGGAATGCAATTGCAGATGGATTTCTTAATTATATGTAAAACCGCGGTCAGGAACTCTAGATTACATAGTAAACTACCTACGTTCAAGATATGGGAGCTGCGCGATACCTCGTTGACGAGATATGCATTGTGCCACCCACAGACAGCCCTCTGGATCTCCGTCTCGAAATTGCATTCGAAACGCAATTCAAACGGGGGTCTAGAAACGCCGTATCAACTCGGTCCATCAGGCGATCACGGAGCCTGTCAGGCGACAATACACTAGAACACTCGTCAATTTTCTGCGATTCTAGTGGAAGATATGGAGCGGGCGTGCGTGAATAACAGTGAAACGGCCGTTTCTTCAATTTCCGGGGTGGTTCTTTCACCTGGGCGGTGGGTCTAGACATGGCGCAAGTTCCGGTAGGGTCATTTCGTGTGGGATATTCGGATGGAGAGTATGCGATGCCGTGGCGGCGAGGATGCGTTTGTGAGACGCATGAATCTGCGTATGCGACTGAATACCTGTAAAAGCACGTCTGTAAAGTATAGCTTTCAATGAGAACTAAAGAGGGATGAAAGAGGTATACATACCAGGAGGAAGGTATTGAATTTCAACGGAGAGACGGCCGATCTCGCGTAGGGGAAGGGGTAGCGGAGGCGCTGCATCAATTCCGCGCTCGCTTAATTTGTTGGTCGCGCACGACCCTGCACACACGCCAATGCGCCGAAACCTGTTTATTCACTCCCACTACGTACACGGTTCCTACGTGTATAAAAGGCAAGCTGGACTTGCCATTTCCCCTCATCCCCTCGTCCTCTCCTCTCCTCTCCTCCTCTCCTCTCTTCTCGTTCTCCCTTCCTCTCCTCGTCTTCGACGCGCCTCTTCGGTAAGCGCTCTCCTCTCGAGAGGACCTCGTTGTCGTCACTGACAGCGCCCATCCACAGGAATTCGCCGTCGCCGTCGTCGTCGACGCGCCCTCTGCCTGGTAAGTTTGAAGCCTCTTCGTCTCTCGATACCACGCTGACCTCCTCGAGTGCCAGGCTTCTTCCTTCGACGCACCGCCCTTTCGCTGACGATGCTGGCACTGCCCGATGTACGTGTTTACCTCCCTATTCATCCTCTTCATTTGCTGACCACGTTGCCATTTCGCCGCAGGGACGAATGCGCCGCCGCCGACGAGCGATGGTACGTAGACGGCTACGCATCGTCGACATTCATGAGCGCTGATTTTGTGTCCTGTAGGTGTGCAACGGTCAGTGATCGACATGCGAACGAAGAGCGGGATACGCGCCGCCCTCCTCATCCACACTGCCAGCACACCATGCCTGACGACGACGAGCCGCGGTACGTTGACAGCTACGCGTCGTCGACATTCTTGAGCGCTGATGTTTGTCCTCTCAGTTGAAATGTCAGTGAACGTGGGACCGGGTAAGTCAACGGCTACGCGTCGTCGACATTGTTTGCTGACGACAATGTTTGTAGCCGTCCGCGAGGTTTCGAATTGAGCACGAGGCGCCTCTGAACCGAACCGCTGACGAACCGCTCGAGGGTAGACGACAGGATGGGGTGGCGCGAGGGCGAGACGCTGACGGTCGGATTCAGGGTGCAAGGGTGTCCTAGGCATGGTAAGTCTCAGCATTATCCCATACACGTATTCCTAACGCACCTCTGATGACATCCCTTCCCTTCCTTATCCACGCAGATCGAGATCGAGGGCGACCTATTCCTCTCAAGCGAGATGACGAAGCCATTGCGCGCCAACGTCTGAACGGCGATCGAATATGAGGGCGACGACACGACGAATGCAGGGATGATGGCTAAAAACCGAGGACCAGGTGAGTAACGAACGTCTTTCTGCTTCTAATTTTGACTTACCTCTGTCCTTGTCATCCGTGCTGAGTGGGTAGGGGTGCTGTTGCGGCGCGCCGGGTGATTCCTGAGGATGCGTGCAGCATCCCCCCTGCGGCGACGATGTCGGTACTTCCTGGGCACCGTCCCGTGCTCCATGCACCTGTGCCGGTCAGATACGAAGGCGGCGGTGCTGCGCGGGCGAGAGATGATTTCGGCTGAAAAACAACGTTTTGGTGAGTTCTCGACGACTTGACGCGATGATTACGACTCACCCGAACCCTATCCCTCTACGCTGATCGCGCCAGGTCGTATAGATGTCAGGCGGGGCTGAATTGCGGCGGCGAGGGGTGATTTTCGGCTGAAAATCCGGGTTTGGGTGAGTTTTTGACATTTTTGTGCGATTCTTTGGGACTTACCGAGACCTAATCATCCATCCTCATCTTGCTAGGTCACGTAGACGTCTGGCGCACTGATGGATGGCGGCGACAAGAGGTGATTTTCGTTGAAAAATCTGTGTTTTGGTGAGTTTTCGACGTTTTCGGGCGATTTCTTCTGGCTTACCGAACTCTAAAGTCCTGAGTGCATCGGCAGGGGTGGATAGACATCAGGCGCAGGTGGACTGTGGGAGCTGGGATCTAAAAACGTAGATTTGGGTGAGTTTTTGTCGTTTTTGAGTGATTCTTTTGGGCTGACCTACATGTATGCAACGACGATCGAGTTGTGGGACCGTTGCTGAGATGCAGAGGGGTCGGGAATGGCCTTTAAACGCGAAAAAAGGCGATCTTGCGAGCCGTGGACCGTTTTTCGCCGGCGGCGAGGCACAGGGCGATGCCCTTTTGCTGACGGCGTCGTTTGGGGGTGCAGCGGTCGCACTCTTGCTAGCGAGGGACGAGGTTTGACCGAAAATACGTGATTTGGCGAGCTTGCGGCGTGCGGATGCACTCTTTTTTGGCGTGGCTTGATGCTATGCACTTGCGTGCGTGTGCGAGGAGCATCACGGCGGGGATGGGACGTGCGAGGGGACAGTGAGAAGGTATTTACGGATGCGCGGGGCCCGATCGTGAGTAACATCGTAATTTCTTTGTTATCTTGACTCGACACCATCGCCGCTGTGTGCTGCCAGCGCTTTGGAGGCGCAGCGAGGGATGGGACGCATGGATGACAACCGGACGACGAGGAGGGGGGACAGGCGAAAGCGGGATGGGGCTGCAAGAGAGGAAGGAGCGAGTGGTAAGTGCAGCTCCCTGTCGCCTACTGATGCAAAACTCACTGATCTTTGCATTCCTGCGCAACGGAGCAAGCAGCCGGTCCGAAACGCAGGCAAGCACGCCCGTAAACGATCCCACCGATATCTCGCCGGCGCAGTGCGTCTACGGTGCGATTGCGGTCCTGCAAGGGAAGGAGAGAGGGGATGGATGCACTGCGAAAACGGGGGCAAGTGCGATGGGACAGCGTGGGTCGGCGGCAAAAGAGGAGGAGGCGAAGTGAGGTTAGGCGCCCTGAGAGGCGAGTCGTGCCCAGTCCAATCTCGTGAGAGGAAATCTGGTAATACCTTTTGTTGAGTCGAAAATTTATCTCTCTTTCCCCAATGTCGAGAAGGGATTCACAGGTATCAAACTGTCCTATATCTCTATACCTTAATTCTGTTCTACCTCTACAATAACACCGGATTTTTGAACTCATTATCTGCATCTCGACTATCAAGGGCCCACCATCGTCAGCTCTTTCATCTTTTTTCTGGAGTTTCTCCATCGCATATTCGACGCTAGTCAAGGCGAGCCTTGAGATATTTTTCTGGCATCAACACTCACATCGACCGGGGCCCTCATTTCCGACAACCCTATATATACCTCGCCGGCCACCGCCCGGCGTTTTGACCATGACGTAAAAACGACCGGCTACCGAATATAAGTAGTGCATCGAACGCCCAGATAATCTCAGAAGCTGCCACCAGTAATGTCGACGTCAAAGGATCCGCCTTTATACCAAGGCGGCCCCGCCTCCTCAACTCCTCAACCAGCGAAAGGGGTGCCAGGACCGTTCTCATGGATCAAACCCGCGCTCAGATCAAGACGCACTGTCAAGACTTGGATACGATGCGTCGTCGCATTCACGGCGACTGTGGTGCTGATGGTGGGGACGAAGACGTCGAATACGATGGGACAGGCGGCGTTCTTTTGCGTGTGAGTGGGGATTTTGGGTCAACGAGGTGTTGCTCGTCTAACGGCATTATGCAGGATTGTATCGGTCATACTACCTCCAAGCTTAGCGCTTTCGGTGTTCATTATGGCTGCGACGACGTTGCTGGTTGGTATGCTTTTGGGATGGGCATTTGGAAATGCCGCCATGGCTGCGGCCCTCGCTGCTAGGAGTTCATCACTGTTAGCACAGCAGAGGCAAGAAGTAGGGTCAATGTGAGTGAACTTGCAGGATTCAAACATTGGAATTATGGCTCATTTCTGTTCGTGATCCAGGCTGAACCCGAATTCAACTATACCTGTCGCTCTCCAAACGCAAATATTTGTTTTTCACGGATTGTTCTTGGACCCACGGTTCGTTCAGGCGCCAAATTTCATCGAAGCAATAACCAATTTATGTTTTACAGATCCTCAGCAGTTTATGGCACTTTCCTCTTTGTAGGAGCCTTCGCCATGGGTGCCCTGCGTGCATATCTGCCCAATCTCACCCTTTTGTCGCTATTCGGTACAATTGTCCTGGATGTGGTAAGTCCGCCCCTTGCCGCATGCACGTAGGTTTGTTAGCTGATTCCTTTGTTAATAGATCTGTACTATCGGCCCTCGTAAGTCTTTTGTACCATATGAAATTGTCGCTATACTATTTTGACATCTAGTCCTTCCGACCGAAAACTATACCCTCGCCAAGACGTGATTGAGTACCCAAAAAGGAAAAATCTATTTATAAATGCCAAAAATCAGCCTTCTTCGTTTCACACGCTCCTCCTTTTTTTCAGACGCGCAGAGTTTCTCCCCGCCCGAAGGCCAGGAAATACTCCGCCAAAACATGGCCCCCTCCAGGTTAGTAACAGTTGAACAGGATGAAAATGGAAGGGTTTGTCTGGGCAGCAGTAAGCTCGTGCCAGAGGCGTAGAGTCCACAGGATGAGAAGGTCGAGGGGTGCGCATAAGCATCACAAATTAGACACATGGCGCGTGCATCACAAAATAACCTACTCACATACAAGTTCATGCCGCTCACTGAAATCAAAATTGAGGTCCTGTGCAGTATATTAGACATTCCGCAGATGCACAAATCATGATAAAAACACTTACCTCCGCAAAGAGGCAATTTATACTCGACTGCCTCATCAAATCCGCTTGCTGCGAGGCAGAAAAATGGTGTATTCGACAGATATGGGCACTAAACAATGGGGAAACTTTATCAGCACATGCGGGAATGTGCATCAAAATAAACACTTACCAACTGTCATTGCGACGTTCCTCGGCGGAAGCAAGCATGGTTCGTCGGACACCCAAATATCAAATTAGAATTTTCATGCCCACTTCCTGTGGGAGTTCAATCAATTATACATACTTTCACACATCTCAACGCACCGTATACTTCAAGACATCACTTGGGAAAACACTAAGATCACTGTTTGTCTAAATATCAACTTAGCATTTCTGTGCACAAATACTATAAACACGAAGACATACCTCAATGTCCAGCACCAAGCTGCTGCACCAGAGGGGCCACATCTGCTCACTGCGGCGCAAAAATATCTTGTTCTCGAGGTAGCATGACTCCATAGGTGCTAAGTGAGTACATTGCATGAATGGACTTCGCCAAAATAGTGCATACCATGTTGCTGTTCCCAAAACAAAGGCCTCAGTTTGCCGGACATCCGAATATTGAATTAGAATTTCTGCAGGCTAAATATCAGCATAGATCATGTAAATAGGCATGCATACATACCTTACTCATCCCACAGCCATTCCCTTCGACTTGCATGAGATAGGCACCTCCATTCACACGGTTCGCCGGACATCCAAATATCAAATTATAATTTCTGTGGGCCAAATATCAGCATAGACTATACAGAATAGACGTACATGCATACCTTGCTCATCCCACAGTCGTGACTCGTACCCTTTGACGTGCATGAGGTGGGCGCCTAAATAGAATGTCAGAACACAGTAGCTATGAGATGTAATTGACTATGCACATACCTCAGTGGATGACGTTGACTAGACAATCCACAAGCATAGCATTGGCATAAAGAAGGGAAAGGGCACTTGGGGCGTCCCATGAACTCCCTCGCTCTTTATACACTTTTTTTGCCAAGTGCTGACAAATGAATCCGCACTTCCCATCCAAGTTCCAGACCCCCACCCTTCTTCTAGCGTCTAATCAATTGCGCTCATGCAGGGTAGTATCCGAATATGATGCCTACCTCCGAATACCTTCTCGATGTATTTCTCCTCACCGCGCAAGGAATTCTCCGCGTTCTCAATCCATTGAGGCAACAGAAGGAGGAAATATCACATCTTCAATTCCAATTTTTCCTCTTTTTTTCAGCATGTATACCCTCCGTAGAGCTCCTCAAAGTGAGGGACCATCACCGCTCAATATTAGAAGCCATTGCTGCGTATCCAGGGTACAAATTCTCCGTGTTCTGCTTAATACTCCCAGACTCCCAATTCGGTAACCGCTTGCCCGTTTATATCCTCCACTTCCCCTTTGTCTCTATTATATCTTGTGCTCACAAATATACAATTCTATTGGGAATGTCTTGCATGTATCAAGACGCTGTCATAGGGAGGGGGATGTATGTCCTGTTGGGAGCCAAGAGCCGAGATTCGGGGACACAAAGCTATTTTACATAAAATTGACAAAGGTTAACACACAAATTTACCGCTATTCAATGGCGTGAAACACACGCCAACTCGCCCTTTCCGATCGCACCATCTTCTCAGCTCACTCCACGGAAAAATCAATTTTCACATCGGATCGAATTCCGTCCGTGTCGCGTCGTCTCTCGTCGACACCCCACTTTCCACCTCCCCTCCCCCAATCCTCCTTCACACATTGATCACGCCTTTCTCTCGGTGAAATTCCAGCAAGCACATGTACTTCAGTATGTCCTCCTGCAATGCACAATTTTATTCTCTAACACGATCTCGCCAGTCCCAATTCTACCTGGCTTAGGTTTCCATATTTTCTGGCTCCCCATGATCGTTGTTCTCTTTGTTTCAACACCAGTATCCCCCCTGCACGCTGTCATTCTACAAGGTTGTAGTTGCACCCGAGAAACTCACGTATGTTGCACTACTCGTCATGTTTACTGAAACTTACCATGCACCCTCAGTAGCCCGCATCATGTCCTCGAGAACTCCTTTAATTGCAATGCTGCCCACATCAAACCAGCACACCTCTCCGTGCTCAAATTTCGGGTTCACACACTTCCACTGAGCCGAAATACATTCGGTACTTCGCATTCACATTCATGGAGCTCGGGGATCAGCCAGGGAAACTAGAGGAGTGCGCACCATTGGCACGGTGTTGTGCGTTGCGCCGTGTGTTGCGTAAAGACGAAGCGGCGTGGTCTGCAGCATGATCGCATCAGAAAACATTGAGTATAGACGCTTAGATTACATGTAATTTGATAGCTAATACATATATTGATTTTAAACTATCACTAGCTCGTTCCTATTTCCTGCATCTCAACGGCATCATATCCCTCTATTTTCCACGAGTAAACACTGCTAATGCCTATATCATTTACATAACCTTCTTGCTAACATTGTATCTGACTTCCAGGACGTGAATGACGGCTTGAAATAGGCATAAAATGCGTCTTGCAATTGCGAAATCAGCGATATTTCGGCCGGCGATGCTTTAGCGCCCACAGAGAATGACCATATTTCTCATGTTGGGTACTTTACATCACAAGTTTGCTCACTGTATGACTTTAGGAACTAGTTCATTTCGTTGCAACGCTGTAGATATGACTCGGAAACGCACGGTCATCAGATAAATATATATAGTGCGTTGAAATTTTTACTCGAGTCGCTCAAAAACTGACGAAAATAGGTTTCTCATCGGGACGTGCGAGGTTCTCGCTTGCGTGAAGCACACGCCATGAATGAATACAAGATATTGATCTCGAAAGTGCGGCTGGAGCGCCGAAAATCGTCGTGCACGAGCCTAAAATGCTTAAGCGCCCGTAACATATCTATGGTATTTTCATATTCAATCTTCAATAGAACATGAAATGAATAGAACAATGTTTTGAAATTAGTCAAGAGATCGATAAGAGCGCAAATATTAGCGTATTCAATGCGGATTTCAAGAGGAAATGGGTAAATACGCTTTACTTTAGTCCTAAGCCGAGGTGTAAGCGCCGGTGACCTCTTTACAATTCTACAATGCGCACTGGAGCAACTATACAGTTGTTCCATGTACTGTTGGTAGAGTAGTAAAGAATAGATAAGTGTTCACGGTGCTGATATTCCGGGGAATGAATACAGTTCTCGGAGAACGTACCGTACCACTGGCAAGGCGTATTCCATATGTTCGATTCGTAGGATCCAGAAATTCGACCAGGAAACGGTCTGATTATTATTTACATAAAGCTAATCAAAATCCAATTTGCTCCCCAATCGACGATCGAGACCTGGGAAGACGCATCTTGGATTCTTGAACAGCGGCACTAGGTAATGAGACATGTTCGCCTCCTCACCCCGTTCGCGGTTTCCAGAGCAAAAAGACGCTCTCATCGCCTACACGCCAAGGGGACCCTTAGATACATATCACCATTACGTGACACTGCGGCGCTGAGCGCTGAGCGCGGCGCTCCGAGCAGCAGGAAGATGGTGCGTGCTCCTGCAGTGCTGCTTCACTCGGAATGCAATTGCAGATGGATTTCTTAATTATATGTAAAACCGCGATCAGGAACTCTAGATTCCATAGTAAACTACCTACGTTTAAAATATGGGAGCTGCGTGATACCTCGTTGACGAGATACGCATGGTGCCACCCACAGACGGCCCTCTGGATCTCCGTCTCGAAATTGCATTCGAAACGCAATTCAAACGGGGGTCTAGAAACGCCGTATCAACTCGGTCCATCAGGCGATCACGGAGCCTGTCAGGCGACAATACACTAGAACACTCGTCAATTTTCTGCGATTCTAGTGGAAGATATGGAGCGGGCGTGCGTGAATAACAGTGAAACGGCCGTTTCTTCAATTTCCGGGGTGGTTCTTTCACCTGGGCGGTGGGTCTAGACATGGCGCAAGTTCCGGTAGGGTCATTTCGTGTGGGATATTCGGATGGAGAGTATGCGATGCCGTGGCGGCGAGGATACGTTTGTGAGACGCATGAATCTGCGTATGCGACTGAATACCTGTAAAAGCACGTCTGTAAAGTAGTCAAAAACATAGCTTTCAATGAGAACTAAAGAGGGATAAAAGAGGTATACATACCAGGAGGGGAGGTATTGAATTTCCGCGGAGAGACGGCCGATCTCGCGTAGGGGAAGGGGGAGCGGAGGCGCTGCATCAATTCCGCGCTCGCATAATTTGTTGGTCGCGCACGACCCTGCACACACGCCAATGCGCCGAAACCTGTTTATTCCCTCCCACTACGTACACGGTCTCTACGTGTATAAAAGGCAAGCTGGACTTGTCACTTTTCCTCATTCCCTCGTCCTCTCCTCCTCTGCTCTCTTCTCTTCCTCTCCTCGTCTTCGACGCGCCTCTTCGGTAAGCGCTCTCCTCTCGAGAGGACCTCGTTGTCGTCACTGACAGCGCCCATCCACAGGAATTCGCCGTCGCCGTCGTCGTCGATGCGCCCTCTGCCTGGTAAGTTTGAAGCCTCTTCGTCTCTCGACACGACGCTGACCTCCTCGAGTGCCAGGCTTCTTCCTCCGATGCGCCGCCCTTTCCCTGACGATGCTGGCAGTGCCCGATGTACGTGTTTACCTCCCCACACGTCCTCTTCATTTGCTGACCACGTTGCCATTTCGCCGCAGGGACGGACCCGCCGCCGCCGACGAGCGATGGTACGTAGACAGCTACGCATCGTCGACATTCATGAGCGCTGATTTTTTGTCCTGTAGGTGGGCAACGGTCAGTGATTGACATGCGAACGAAGAGCGGGATACGCGCCGCCCTCCTCATCCACACTGCCAGCACACCATGCCCGACAACGACGAGCCGCGGTACGTTAACAGCTACGCGTCGTCGACATTCTTGAGCGCTGATTTTTGTCCTCCAAGTTAAAATGTCAGTGAACGTGCGACGGGTAAGTCAACGGCTACGCGTCGTCGACATTGTTTGCTGACGACAAAGTTTGTAGCCGTCCGCGAGGTTTCGAATTGAGCACGACGCACCTCAAGCCCCCGCCGAACCGAACCGCTGACGAACCGCTCGAGGGTAGACGACAGGATGGGGTGGCGAGAGGGCGAGACGCTGACGGTCGAATAGGGTCCTAGGCATCGGTAAGTCTCAGCATTATCCCATACACGTATTCCTAACGCACCTCTGATGACATCCCTTCCCTTCCTTATCCACGCAGATCGAGATCGAGGGCGACCCATTCCTCTCAAGCGAGATGACGAAGCCATGGCGCGCCAACGTCTGAACGACGATCGATTTTCGAATGGCAGGGCTGCGGCACGGCTTGCGCGAGGACGAATGCAGGGCTGATGGCTAAAAACCGTGGACTAGGTGAGTAACAAACGTCTTTCTGCTTCTAATTTTGACTTACCTCTGTCCTTGTCATCCGTGCTGAGTGGGTAGGGGTGCTGTTGCGGCGCGCCGGGTGATTCCTGAGGATGGGTGCAGCATCCCCCCTGCGGCGACGATGTCGGTACTTCCTGGGCACCGTCCCGTGCTCCATGCACCTGTGCCGGTCAGATACGAAGGCGGCGGTGCTGCGCGGCGAGAGATGATTTTGGCTGAAAATTGACGTTTTGGTAAGTTCTCGACGACTTGACGCGATGCTTACGACTCACCTGAGCCCTATCCCTCTA
This sequence comes from Pholiota adiposa, assembly GCA_009935795.1. Lineage (NCBI taxonomy): Eukaryota > Fungi > Basidiomycota > Agaricomycetes > Agaricales > Strophariaceae > Pholiota > Pholiota adiposa. The sequence goes on along the minus strand of QEYC01000133.1, from coordinate 5,337 downwards.
CGCTGATCGCGCCAGGTCGTATAGATGTCAGGCGGGGCTGAATTGCGGTGGCGAGGGGTGATTTTCGACTGAAAATCCGGGTTTGGGTGAGTTTTTGACATTTTTGCGCGATTCTTTGGGACTTACCGAGACGTATTCATCCATCCTCATCTTGCTAGGTCACGTAGACGTCATGCGCACTGATGGATTGCGGCGACAAGAGGAGATTTTCGTTGATAAATCTGTGTCTTGGTGAGTCTTCGACGTTTTCGGGCGATTTCTTCTGGCTTACCGAACTCTAAAGTCCTGAGTGCATCGTGCAGGGGTGGATAGACGTCAGGCGCAGGTGGACTGTGGGAGCTGGGATCTAAAAACGTAGATTTGAGTGAGTTTTTCTCGTTTTTAAGTGATTCTTTTGGGCTGACCTACATGTATGCATCGACGATCGAGTTGTGGGACCGTTGCTGAGACGCGGAGGGGTCGGGAATGGCCTTTAAACGCGAAAATAGGCGATGTTGCGAGCCGTGGACCGTTTTTCGCCGGCGGCAAGGCACAGGGCGATGCCTTTTTGCTGACGGCGTCGTTTTGGGGTGCAGCGGTCGCACTCTTGCCAGCGAGGGACGAGGTTTAACCGAAAATACGTGATTTGGCGAGCTTGCGGGGTGCGGATGCACTCTTTTTTGGCGTGGCTTGATGCTATGCACTTGTGTGCGTGTGAGAGGAGCATCGCGGCGGGGATGGGACGTGCGAGGGGATGGTGAGAAGGTATTTACGGATGCGCGGGGCCCGATCGTGAGTAACATCGTAATTTCTTGGTTATCTTGACTTGACACCATCGCCGCTGTGTGCTGCCAGCGCTTTGGAGGCTCAGCGAAGGATGGGACGCATGGACGACAAAGGGACGACGACGAGGGAGGGACAGGCGAAGGCGGGATGGGACAGGGGAAGGGCTGCAAGAGAGGAAGGAGCGAGTGGTAAGTGCAGCTCCCTGCGGGCTACTGATGCAAAACTCACTGGTCTTTGAATTCCTGCGCAGCCGGTCCGAAACGCGGGCATGTGCCCGTAAACGATCCCACCGATATCTCGCCGGCGCAGTGCGTCTACGGTGCGATCGCGGTCCTGCAAGGGAAGGAGAGAGGGGATGGATGCACTGCGAAAACGGGGGCATGTGCGATGGGACGGCGTGGGTTGGCGGCAAAAGAGGAGGATGCGAAGTGAGGTTAGGCGCCCTGAAAGGCGAGTCGTGCCCAGTCCAATCTCGTGAGTCGTGAGAGAAAATCTGGTAATCTTTTGTCGAGTTCGTCGTCGAAAAACTTGCGAAAAATTATCTCTCTTTCCCCAACGTCGAGAAGGGATTCACAGGTATCAAACTGTCCTATATCTCTATACCTTAATTCTGTTCTACCTCTACAATAACAGCGGATTTTTGAACTTATTATCTGCATCTCGACTATCAAGGGCCCACCATCGTCAGCTCTTTCATCTTTTTTCTGAAGTTTCTCCATCGCATATTCGACGCTAGTCAAGGCGAGCCTTGAGATATTTTTCTGGCATCAACACTCACATCGACCGGGGCCCTCATTTCCGACGACCCTATATATACCTCGCCGGCCACCGCCCGGCGTTTTGACCATGACGTAAAAACGACCGGCTACCGAATATAAGTAAGTAGTGCATCGAACGCCCAGATAATCTCAGAAGCTGCCACCAGTAATGTCGACGTCAAAGGATCCGCCTTTATACCAAGGCGGCCCCACCTCCTCAACTCCGAAACCAGCGAAAGGGGTGGCAGGACCGTTCTCATGGATCAAACCCGCGCTCAGATCAAGACGCACTGTCAAGACTTGGATACGATGCGTCGTCGCATTCACGGCGACTGTGGTGCTGATGGTGGGGACGAAGACGTCGAATACGATGGGCCAAGCGGCGTTCTTTTGCGTGTGAGTGGGGATTTTGGGTCAACGAGGTGTTGCTCGTCTAACGGCATTATGCAGGATTGTATCGGTCATACTACCTCCAAGCTTAGCGCTTTCGGTGTTCATTATGGCTGCGACGACGTTGCTGGTTGGTATGCTTTTGGGATGGGCATTTGGAAACGCCGCCATGGCTGCGGCCCTCGCTGCTAGGAGTTCATCACTGTTAGCACAGCAGAGGCAAGAAGTAGGGTCAATGTGAGTGAATTTGCAGGATTCAAACATTGGAATTATGGCTCATTTCTGTTCGTGATCCAGGCTGAACCCGAATTCAACTATACCTGTCGCTCTCCAAACGCAAATATTTGTTTTTCACGGATTGTTCTTGGACCCACGGTTCGTTCAGGCGCCAAATTTCATCGAAGCAATAACCAATTTATGTTTTACAGATCCTCAGCAGTTTATGGCGCTTTCCTCTTCGTAGGAGCCTTTGCCATGGGTGCCCTGCGTGCATATCTGCCCAATCTCACCCTTTTGTCGTTATTCGGGACAATTGTCCTGGATGTGGTAAGTCCGCCCCTTGCCGCATGCACCTAGGTTTGTTAGCTGATTCCTTTGTTAATAGATCTGTACTATCGGCCCTCGTAAGTCTTTTGTGCCATATGAAATTGTCCCTGCTCCTACTATTTTGACATCTAGTCCTTCCGACCGAAAACTATACCCTCGCCAAGACCTTCCTCATCCCAACGTCTTTCTATGTCTGCGTCGCCCTCGCCTCCCTGGTGCTAGTATTTCCTGAAAGTTTGAGCCATGCCTGGCTGTAAGTTCTCACCTTCCACCACCCTCAGTCCCTGCAACTAAGCTACTGTAGAACTTCCCTGCGCGAAGACCTCTGGACAGTGAGTCCTATCCTTATCCTATCCCACCCTCTTGCCAGCCGAGCTCACCTGCCTGCAGCCGATCCTCGATCTCCTGCGCCTGCAGTCTGAGGCTCTCCGCTTGAGCCCGTCAGACCAGGCCGCGTGGGCGAGATAACCGCTACAGGGATCGATTTACGAGAAAATGTGATGAGCGCGCTCAATGATGTTACGGCGAAGCTGAAGCCTATCAATTTGGACACGTCTGTCGGACGTCTCGGCCTTCAGATCTGAAACGGATTAATGGTGAATTGAAATCTGTTGCGTTTCGTGCTGGGTGCGTGTTTTTGGTTTTTCTTCTTCTATGTGAACGTGTAATTCTTTTGCTTACCTTTTTTTGCGAATTGATTAGTGGCCTACACGCGTTCGCTACATTCGTAAACGACCTCAACAAGCAGAAGCTACCGAACTCAATCTCGTCGAGACTCAATCCATGCGGCGGCACCCAAACACCCGGGCGCCTGGCCGATTCCAAAAACTGCTCTCGAAGATCAAAGAACGGGAGCTACAACACGGCCATGACCTCGACTCCCTAGTCCCTATTCTCCAATCGTCCTCAGCGAACCTCCGAGCGTCGACGGAATCCGCAGTAGAGTGCGTTATTGACTGGCTCCAGGAGTGTAACAGCCGTCGGCTGTCGACCCTGTTCCGACGTGTGGATAAGGAGGAAGTGAGGAAGCGCAACCAGAGGCTTGTTGATCAGCTAAATGAGCTTCAGGATGCGGTGGAGGAGTTTCGGAGTGTGGAGAGGGTCAATTTGATAAAGCCTTATGAGAAGTTCTTTGATCCGGAGACGAAGCAGCTCTGAAGACGACGACTTGTTTGCCTCGAGGTATTGATTTCCCCCTTTTTATCAAGGTGTGCTAATTTTTTAAGATCATTGTACCTATGCTTTGTCTTCATCGGCACCCTCGACGCCTTCGCCGAGCGCATATCCGCGCTCCTCAAAGTCCTCATCGACATCGACACCCAAAGGCCTAAAACCAAAATATGGTTCCCTGGTCGGATCGCGACGATCAAGGAGAACATCACAGGAGACAACTTCCAGACGACGAATAGCCCGCTGGGCCTCGGCAGTGCGCAGGACCCCGCGGCGTTTGAGTCGACGGACGGCGGGAGTGGGAATGATTCGAGGTCGACTTTGGGGGATGAGGACGAGGATGAGAAGGAGGAGGAGGAGGAAAAGGAGAGGGAGAAAGTGACGAAGGGGCTGGCTGAGGCTCCTAGTGCGGATCGTTTGCATTTTAAGCTTTCACTGACGCTGACGATCTACGTTTCCAAACAATAGAAAGGCGCAACCCAGACGCGTTCCCTCCAAAGACGGCATTTGGCCGTGGTGTGGTACGGATCGCGCCTATCGTCCGTTTCTTCAAGTCGCCTCAAGGTATCCTTGCTCTGCGCAATGGAATTGTGTCTGTTGCCCTGTGGGTACCTGCTGTCTGCCCTAGCAGCGCGTGGTTTTACTATGATAATAAGGGTATATGGGCTTTGATCATGGCTCAGGTATGTCATGCCATGAATGCACTTCCAACTATCGGGTTATTTTTTTATTTTTATTTTTCGCTGTAGACTGGGTTAGCTATGTATGCTGGTGACCAGGTAAGGTGATCCCTTATTTCGTTAACATATATTGACTCTTTTGATCTGTTAGATTGCGAGTTTCATCATCCGATTCGCTGGAACAATTGCAGGGCTGCTCAGTGCGTACATCGCAATTTTTACCTTTCAAATGCGGTGCGTTGATCTAACGCCGTCTTAAAAAACAGTTGGAATGGTCGTATGGTACATTGGAGCGGGACTGGGTCATGGCAATCCGTATGGAGAGGTCGTAGCCAACGTAAGCTTTCAGGACTGCCTTTACTTTTTCAGTGTGTTAATGTGGACTGTGCAGACAATTGCATTGGCACCTTTCCTTTTCGCAAGGATCGCTGCACCTCCGGTCCAGTTGCCATTATGGATCATGACCTCTATACGATCGTGATTTGTAATGATGCACTTTTGTTATTATGAGTAAAAGGCTAATTTGACTCGTTTGGGTGGTAGTTACGGTTATAGCTGGGTCAACGCGCATCAGCTGCTTGTTGCGAATACGGGTGTGGGTGTGGCCATCGGCTGGAAAAGAGCGTATGTTGAGTTATCCTTTGAGCAACCTCATTACTGACTCGGAGACTGCAGATTACTTGTTATCATTGGATTTACCTCCTCTTACGTTATAAGTTATATTTTTGGGTCATCAACTCACCACGAGAATCAATTCGTATAGTTCATTGTCATGCTCTCCCGAATCCAATTTCATCGAGAGTGCTGGTCCGCAAAACTTTGGCGGCCATCGCAGGCGAAGTGGGCCATATCTTCGCCGGAGAAGTTGAGGCATTCCTTTCGGAGGAGGCGCATGTGCGAAGTGGTGCAGAGGTTGAGAAACCTGGTTCGGAGTGTGCTAAAAAGGTACAGTCAAGGAGAGGCGAGTCAGGAAGATTGGAACCAAGGTGGTTGCAGTTGCGGTATGTGAAAAGATTTATCTGTGCTCG